>CAUYSK010059842.1:0-25000 GCA_963575035.1 Avahi laniger | reverse complement strand
GTGCCTCTTTTGATAAAAACAAACTCTTTGTAAATAAAGGAGAAATGAAACACATTTCCCCTCTCCCCATTTCCGGTGACTTAAACTTGTTCACCGTGAGAGAAAGGTGAGGAACATTTGTACTTAACATGCATGCTTTTCTTAATTTTTAAAACACTCACATCCTACCAGAAATAAAATGACATTTCATTTTTTTTGAAAGCAACGTCATTATCACCAAAGCATGAATGAGATTTATAAATTGACTTTATACCAATACCTGAGAAAGTTAGTACTTTGGGTGGAGAAACATACAGACTTAGAGTTCCTTAAAAGAAAGCCAACATTGGCAACTTTTGTACCAGAAATAGTGATATTAAATGTAAACTTTGAATTGTCATAACCTAGGAAGCAATTCTGAAGCTTAAACTAAGCCAAACATTCATCTTCCAGGTGCTAAAGGAGGAATTTTTTAAAAAACTACATCTTTTCTTTCACCTACGTCAACTCTAGAAATGGATGCAATTTGTGTTGTTTGCAATAAAAGAAAAATTGGCTTGAGAATCAAGAAACATGTCTAGAAAGAAACAGAATTCTTGTCTCAATCTGCCTGAGCTCCTTACGTGATTTTGGGCAAAGCCCACTGTCTGACGTAGATGAGCTGTGCTGTCCCCGGCTGCCCCAGAAATCTGCAGCGACCCGCACAGAATGGCCACCTGCACCCGCCTCACATCCGTGACGCTCTCACTGCGTCACACACGTCCGCAGGGCCTTGAGTGGATTCTGCCTTCAGCATTCGAGATGACCCTTAAGGGAAGTCGTTCTAGGATGACTGTTTCGCAGGTGAGGACGCTGAGTTAGGCAGGCCACGTGGTTCGCCCACATTCACACAGCCGGGAAGGGGTGTGCTCAGAATGTGACGTGGTCCTAGGGTGTTGGCTTCAGCCATAACATAGGCTGCACCAGACGCATAACATAGGCTGCACCAGACGCTCTGATTGACAGTTGAGACACAGTGCTGTGCGCAGGGAGACAAGATAATACATAGAAAAATAAAAAATAAGCATAAAGGCGAGGCAGTGCTTATGGCAGAGAGTTTATTGTGCAGCAGCAAAGCTCTGGTACAGGAAATCAGCTGTGCCAGGGAGCACTGTGAGTGCTCCTGCCTGACAGCCAGTTGCGCACGGTGGGGTCTGAGGTGGCCGTGGTGGGCAGGACGGGGCGACGATGTGGGCACATTGGCCCTGCAGGACAAGAGCCAGGGGAGACACAGCGAGGACTGGCGAACCGTGGCAGAGGGGACGTTAGAAAATCCACCTGGCAGAGCACTGGGCTTTGCACAACACCCACGAGCATATCAGTAAGACAGGGAATCCACCACCCGTCCAGTCCATGCAGCCGTTCTGGCGGTCGGACGCGCTGCGCACGAGGAAACTGTGCCAGGGCGTGCGTGTGTCTGGGGGCGACGCCGGCATGCGGGATGTGGAAAGGGCACAAAAGTACACGTAGCAAAAGAAATAAAGGAGCGTGAAGGTCATCCTGCAACTCAGGACCGAGGTATTTGGCGCACTTAACTGCGGTGCACCAGGCCCCGTTCTCTCCGTTTCTACCCACTCAGGACGGGGGCGTGATCTGTGTGGGGCTAACAGGGTCCCCAGTGGAACCACCTGCTGCCCGGAGCCGTCGCCTGCTTCCCGCAGCGGAACCCGGGTGAAGGTTCTGCACCGTCTTCCGTTCAATGTTCCGTAGACCACCCTGGAGTGCAGCTGATGAGGATGCTATCGATACCCCACACTAAAGTGACAATAATGACCGACGTCATATGCTTGTGTCTTTGCTCTGTGATGCTCTCAAAGCAAGGCGATGGCACAAGGTCACGGCAGAGCTCGAGGCAGCGTCTCCACTTCCGAGTGCCTGTATTCGTCAGCAACAAGGATGGCACCACAGTGGGTTTTTATGAGACAAATATCTGCGGTGCTTTGCTTTTTAACCCCGCGGTGACAGGTGGCATGTTCTGTGTTTGAACGGGGTCAAGCTCCACAGATGAGAAGAGCCGGGCCAGGGTCTCGCTAAGGAGAACAGCGGCCTCGCGCGCAGGGACGCAAGTCTGAGTGAGGCTCCCAGCCGTGCACCCTGGAGCAGGTACTTAAGCGTTGTGAACTTCAGTGTGTGTGTGCATAAAGAAGAAGAATACCCTGGTTTTATCTATGGTTAACTCTAAAAGGAGTTAATGAATAAGAAAAGAGTTGATATAAAATTGCTGTTAAAATGCAAAGTACACCACGTATTTCAGCACTACGATTAGTATTAGTATGACATAGAATTGAAGAAGAAAGAAAGTATAAAATTGTTCACTTTCTCCTCTGATCTCATGCTTTGGAATTTTAAAATAGCTAACCTTTTTTTCAGAAATACAGAGATATTTCTTATTCTATATTTCTGATAAAATAAGAGCATTCTCTGTCAAACAGGGAGAGCACAGAGCCAGGGACACTTCTCAGAGACTCTCCTTGGTATTCATGACATTTAAAAAGCAAATGATACATTGCTAAGCATTTCGGTAAGTGCCTGTCACATGTTCTGTGAGTTCTTGCTTTGTGATTTATCACGAGTGATTCATGGAAGTACATTTCCAAATCAAAAGGAAATTGTGTACATTTGATTGTCTTTTTCATGGGAAGGAACAATTTGTAGCTGACAATTACAAAAGGCAAATCAGTGAACTGTGCTCACTTAAAATTCCTAAGACTATCAGTAAGAACTTTATAATTTTGACAACAAATTTAACACAGCCAAAAAGCTTTAAAACCATTTATCTGTTTAAACCAAGCTTTCAAATTATGAAATTGGAATTCTAATGTTATATTTCCTGGCAAACAATCTTAATATATTTTTTCATTGCAAGTTGCCTTGGTCTGGCCAAAAAACGAAGGTATCATTATTACCATTATAATGCCAAAGCAGTTTTTTTCTTTCACTTGGCTTCTTAAATTTTTAGTTTAATGAAAGAAAATGTTACTGTGATTTTAGTTTCTTGAATAACATGTGTACAATAAGAGACAATAATACTATTGTTTACTTGGCGATTTATATAAAAAGTTCCCTGGTTAGGTGTGGTGGCTCAAGCCTACAATTCTAGCTCTTTGGGAGGCTGAGGTGGGAAGATTGCTTAAGGCCAGGAGTTTGAGACCAGCCTGGACAATATAGTGAGATCTCATCTCTAAATACACACACACACACACACACACACACACACAGAGTTACACATTTCCCCCACTTATATAGTAATATTTTGTTTGTTATTATATATTTATTTCCTTTAAAAAAGAAAAGGTTGCTCAGACCCTAGAATTTTATAAGGACTTTGAGGTTGAATTAATTAATTTATATATGTGTGTGTAAAATTTTATTTTTTTCTGTGTATATAGCAGTGCCAGAGAATATCCAGAGTAGGTAAAGGCAGCCACTGATAACCAGACCCCAAAACAATGGATATGGGCCACACAATTATTTACGGGATCTTGTACATGCATTTGAGTGAGAAGCCCAGATTTCCTGGGAAGTAGGGATATAATTACATTCTAGATGTTTTTGTTAATTTTTTTGAGGTACAATTTACATGAAGGACACAAACCTTAATTGTACATATTTGTACAGTCAGAATCTACTACCTGAGTTCAAGTTTGAGATTTTACTCTACAAACGATCTGACAAGTTAGGCTGCTTCAGTCTCAGGGATGCTGGCAGAGACATGAGACCCCGAGGTCAGAGATGCAGGACAGTTTAGCACCGACAGTAAGAGCATCGCCCAGAGCATCAGCACGTCCGTAATCTTCTGAGCTGCAGTTTGTACTGGGCAACATGAAGGAGCACACCTTGGGTGGTGCTGAGAGAGATCCAACCTTAGCAGATCTAGATCTTTTATCATGAACGGTAAGCATCCTCCTCTTTGCTTCGGAAGGAAACATTTTCTCTGTTTTGAAGACTGTTTACTGCATAAATGTCCTTGCAAAGATAATCTAGAAGAAAAGTAGCCATCTGTTTACAAGGTAGATGTGCAGAGACATGAGAAATTCATAAAATATTTTATTCCAACACAGCCTAAATCACGGCGCAGCCTGTGTTCACTACTTGGAAAGTTTCGTGATGTCTTCTCAGTAGTACCCATCCACATACGTCACCTCCATTATGATCCCCATCTCCATGGTTTATTTCACTAGTCCCTGGGTGTCATTTAGATGGAATTATTCCGTATAAATTTCTTCTGTGTCTGGCTTCTTTTACTCAACATTATGTCTATGGTTGCAGTTCTTTGTGTAGTTGTGCCATATTTTATTACAGGCATATGCCACGTTTTCCTTAGCCACCCTACTGTTGGTGTACATTTGTATGGTCTTTGCTGTTGGAATACTATGAATGAAACTTCTGTGAATATTCTAGTACTTTGTGTGTGTGTAAAAATGGTGTCTATTTCTGTTGAGGTAGACCCAGTTAAAGAATTACTTGATTGTGAAGTATACATATGTTTAGCTTTAGTTGATACTACCAGAAATGTTTCCAAAATAGCTATACTAGTTTAAATGTTGACTAGCAGCAGTTATCCATGGGTCAACTGAGGTCTGAAGTAGGTGAGTACAGTAAATATGATATTTTGAGAGAGAGAGAGACCACATTTAGATAAATTTTATTATAGCATACTGTTATGGGCCTGCCCACCCATACATCCCAGCAGTTTGCCTGGTCAGAATCTCTGGACTGACTGATTATTGAAGAATTTCCCTTGCCATAGCCAGTCTGTAAAAACTATAAGAAGTGACTACTTCTTCAAATGCATAGACACCAATGCAAAGCTACAAAGATCACAAAGAACCAGGGAAACATGACATCATTGTATGACCAAAATAATTCTCCAGTAAATGACCCTAAAAAATGGAGATCTATGAACCGCCTGACAGAGAATTCAAAATAGTCATCTTAAAGAATCTTACTGAACTATAAGAGAACACAGACAACAAAATAAAATCAAGGAGACAATACATGAACAAAATCAAAAGTTCGACAAAGAGATTGAAAACATAGAAAAGAAACAAACCAAAATTCTAGAGCTGATGAACACAAGGACCAAACTGAAAAGTTCAACAGAGAGCTTCAACAGCAGACTTGATCAAGCAGAAGAATGAATCAGCAAGCTTGAAGACAGTTTATTTGAAATTTATTACTAAGTCAGAGGAATAAAAGAAAGAAAGTGTGGCAAAGAGTGAAGAAAACCTACACAATTTGTGGAACACCATCGAAGAAACCAATATAAGTGCTATAGAAGTTTCCACGAGAGAAGAGACAGAGAAAGGAGAGAAAATCTTACATAAAGAAACGATGACTGAAAACTTCCCAAACCTGAGGAGGGAAATAGACATCCAAATTTCTGACCCCTAAAGGACCTCAAATAAATTAAATTTAAGGAAATCTACACCAAGACACATTATAATTAAATTATCAAAAGTCAAATCAAAGAAAGCATTTTTAAAGCAGCAAGAGAAAAGTGATTTGTAAGATAGAAGTGAACGTCCATTGGATTATCATTGGATTTCTCAGTAGAAGCTTTGCAGGCCAGAAAAAAGTGGGATGATATATTTAAAACATTGACATTAAAAACAAAAACAAAAATAAAAAACTGTCAACTAAGAATACTATACCCAGAGAAACTCTTCTTTAAAAATGAAGAGAAAGACTTTCTCAGACAAATAAAAACTGAGAGGGTTGTCATAGTCAGACCTGCCTGCCTTACAAGAAGCGCTGAAGGGCATTTTTCAAGTTGAAACAAAAGGATGCTAAATAGCAACATCAAAGCATATGGAAGTGTAAAGCTTATTGGTAAAGATAAATATGTGGACAAATACAGAATAATGTAATACTGTAATAACAGTGTGTAAATCACTGTTAACCTCAGCATAAAATTAAAAGACAAAGATTTTAAAATAATTTTAACCACAAAAATGCTTAATGAATGCACTATACAAAAATAAGTAAATTCTTATGTTAAAAACAGTGTGTACGTAGATGGGAGGAAAAGTGTAGAGTTTTTGTATGTGGTTTACGTTAAGTTGTCATCAGCTCAAAATAGATTGTTATAATTATAAAAAGTTTTATGTAAGACTAAAAGCTCAAAGAGCCTAGTATAAGATTGGGAGTTCAATACTGGTACATCATTTTGAGATAATAAGGTTAGTACTGAGGTAGAGATGACACTCTCCCAAAACTGTGCCTGTGCTAGGAACAGAATTAGCAAGATAGCACCATAGCATGAGACAAACATTATGTATTAAATTAGGGGAAACAGGTCTTCAACACAGCGGCATTGAGAACCGACGCTAGTAGTAACCATTGATCCTCTATCTAGGTGGGTTTGTGGCTGGACCCCTGTGGACCTCCACTTTAACTAAAACTCACACCCTAGATATTTAAAAAAATTCATGGAGGACTGAGGAAATTGAAAATGATAAACTAAACTTGCTGTAAAATATGCATGAGTTTCATCGAATGTTGCAGGAAATAAAAAAATGAAAGTCTACGACAAATATTCCTGCTCATCCCCAGGGAGTCTGGCATATTTTTAAGATCTGAGGCTACAAGGATGAGCAAACACAATTCCTACTTTCCTGGAGTCAAATGGTCTAGCCATGACTGTCTTTTGTAGTCCAATGACACATTTCTGGAGAAGCAGCCAAAAATGCGGTGCCCGAGAGAACTCTCTCCCCACGTCACAGTCACAATGACAATTTGCTCCACGCACTGTCTTTGTTCTTGAAGGGATGCGTCATGGTGAAATGCTTTTGAAGTCATTTTAGGCAACAATTAGGGATTCAACTCTGATTTAGGATTCAATCCCATGTAGTGTTACCAATGCAAATAACACAAATGAGGTGAAAATCAGATGAGGAAACAGTGTCCAATCCAGGCTGAAAAAGGCAATGAAAACCGTAAACCATCTCCCACTGACTTCCCCGCCTGGAGGCAGGCATAAATAAAGTGGCAGTAAATTAATAATTGTAGAAGCGTTTAAAAAATCCAGGGAACCAACTGGGAATTGGTTTTCATGACAATGGAAATGCAACATGGTTTGGCCACTCTGGAAAACAGTTTGGAAGTTTCTCAAACACGCGACCACTGCATGGCCTGGTGTTCCTGGGCATGTGTCCCAGAGTCTCGAAAACCCATTCCCACAAAAATCCGTGCATCAATGTTTACAGCAGATTTATTTCTAAGAGTCCCAAACTGGAAGCAACCTAGATGTCCCTCTTCAGTTGATGCTAACAATTAACAGATTGTGGTACATTCACACGACGAAATTCTGCCCCGCAACAGAAAGGAAGGAACTATTGCTATATCCAGCAGGTCGGATGGATCTAAAGGCCTGTGCTGAGGTTTGGAAAGAGCCAGTCTGGAAGGATTATGCACTTAGTGACTTCATTATATGACACCCCCAAATTACAGGTGCACAGGGATGGAGGCTGGAGGTGGCCGAGGGTCAGGGAAACGGAGACGAGGAGGCTGGCGGGGCAGAGGCCTTGCTGGGGAGGTCTTGTGTCTTCCGAGCTCCTATGTCTTCCGTCTCTCCCCTGGAGGAGTTTTATCAAAAATTTTCTTTAGTTCTCAATGTACCTTACTGTCAAAGTCCAGAATAATTCCCCTCTAGGAAGAGGACTTAGTGCACGTGATTATTTCTCGGCGAACCGGGAAGTGATTGTGACCTGCATGGGGCTTGCAAAACTTCAGGAATTCATAGTGAGCACAAACTTTGAAATACGCATGCGATTTATTTGATCAGGGAAAGGACGATATCTGTTAGTTGAATGGATATGCTGTGAAGTGAGTTGAGAGTGTCCCTGGTGTAGGGACCGTCAGGAGACCACAAGTGACAGTTTGCAGTGAAGGAAGGTCTCACCCAGGGACGTCTGTGGAGGTAGCGCCATCAACACAGGCTGGATGGGCTCCCTAGCGACTTCTCCAGCCAGTGTTCCAGAGTGAGAGGCCTGGACTCAGTCTTCCTGTCAATGACAGCCTCTGTTTCATTCTGGATCAAAATAGCGCTTGTTTGCCCACGGCTAGCGGACGGAAGCAGTGTGGGAGTCAGAGGGCTTAAATGTTTTACTCCGAATCAAGGGTTAGGTTACTGCACAGGAGTCCGGCAGCCACAGTTGTGTCAACAGAGCCACTTGGCTTTGCCGTCCCTCTGAGATCCTGGTCGTGCACAGGGACTTCCGCGAGGTTGTGGAGCACACGCCACCCTCAACGCGGCTCTCGGTGATGCAGCCACTCGAGAGAGCTCATCTGACCTTAGCCTCACCCTGGTCAGGGAAACCCCAAAAGCTTAGTAAATTCCAGGATTGTCTCAGATATTAAAATTCATTTTATTTTAATTTTAATTTTTTGCTACAAATCGGTACTAACATGACCCTGGATTAAATCAGATCTTGAGTCTGCCTTGAGTCAGACTCAAACCTGGAAGCCTTGGGAGTTATTGATAGTTTGGTCTCTGCTGTGCATTTCTTGGGAAACTGTAGGAGGCTGGTTCCCCCAGCGTGGGAACCGTGACCGTGACCGTGACCTTCTTTGGACAAAGTGTCTTTCACATGCAGTCAAGTTAAGATGAGGCTGCACTGGATGAAGCTGAGCCCGGATACGAGGACTGTGTCCTTGGAATGTGAACACGGAGATCCAGACACACGGGGAAGAAGCCATGTGAAGTCAGAGGCAGAGCAGCAAGGACGTGGCCACAGGTCACGCAAACCCCGCGCTGCGGGCAGCGACCGGAGGCCAGGAGCCAGACAAGGAGCGGATTCCCCAGAGGACCCTCGGAAGGAGCCAGCCCTGACCCTGGACTCCAGCCCAGGGCTGGGTAGACACATTTCTGTCGTTTGCAGCCACGGCCACCCGGCTGGCATGGCAGCCTCACAAAATCAGGCGGAAACAAATGCTCACAGAGTGTCAGCTCCGAAGGGTTTCTTTTCACTTCTTTCCTTCTCTCTCTCCTTGACTTTGACTTGGCTACTGAGCTGTTAAATTGAAGATGTGGAAAGATCTCAGACACCGGACACCTTTCCTGGCTCCCAGTTCTTCCCCAAACCACACCCTGTGCCTGGCCTCTGGTCCCCATTACAAAGGAAACACTTGTCCCCGGGCTGCCCAGAACGCCCCGGGCAAGCAGCCACGGCGCCTGGACCCTGACAAAGCCACGTGTCCTGCCTCGCCCAGAGACCCCCAGTCACTCTCAGACACGCTCTTGCCTGGACAGGTCATTGCGTGGCTCTAGTGTCCCTCTGCCTCCACGCAGGGCTATCCGGGACGTGGCTGTGGCTCAACCTTCAGTTTCCTCGCCTAGATAGGGGAGTGGGGTGCATCCTCTCGACACTGTACCTAATGAGCTAAAATATCTGTAAAAAGCATACAAAAAAGCCAAGTGCTCTTAAAGTACAATGAAAGGATTATTGACGAGTACTGAATGTGGATCGCTTTCTTTCCAAAGCACTAATGCCAGAGATTCCGGAGCATCTCTGTGCTCTACCCAGCTGCAGCTATGGAGGAAATGCAGCGATGCCCGTTTCGTGCGAGACATTGTCATTTCCTTCCGCGAATCTTCATTGTGCGGAGAATGGTGACTCCCTGGTCGCGTGATGAAGATATCGGCAGAGAAGGGTGAAGAACAGAGCAATCACCTGAACAGGCACTAGTGGTGTGTGAGGTTACTCAATGGGTGTTCCAAAGAGTCACCTTCCCTGGGGCCACCAAGTCCTTCTTGGAAGAGGGAACAGTATGAACTACACAGAATCGTCTCCTTAAAACACCTGAAACCCCTCTGCTGGTAGAAACCTCCGGTTATCTCATGACTTATCACGCAAAGTCGAGTGGGGCCCTCTCTGCCTTGAATGGATTTGTGGTAAGCGACAAGTCCCATCACTCAGCTCGATCTCCCCTAAGAGCGTGAGACCTGGCTGACTCTTCTTATGATTCACATATTTCCATAAACTCGCCATTCTCATGGTCTATGCATTTTTTTAATAAGTCCTTAGGAAAATCATTTACTGTTAAACAGCTTTGATCAGATTCAGAACTTTTGAGCATCATGCTTAGCAAAATGCAGACTTCTAGTTTCCCCAATCTACTGAGTGAGAGCCCGAGGTCATGCCTTAAAAACACAGTGTTTCCCAAGCCGAAGGGAGGGGAATAAACACAGGCTCATTGGACACTTACTTGCTGTTACTATTTTTTTTTACAAACTCTTCTTATTATCTATCATGTATTTGAATTCGTAGCCCCATTCTAGACATTCCTCCTAAACTTTTCTACATGCAGAACTTTTACCATGTGCATCTGACTGACCACAAAATCTTCAGCTAAGCACCTGGCTGTATTTACCTGCGTGCCCAGGTGCCTGACTCCCTCCTCCTGAGCGGTGGCTAGTCCTGTAACTCCAAGCCCTGGAGCTGAGGCAGACTCAGGGCCATCACAGGGCTGTAATTTCATGCCCCCTGGGGTGATATGCTGTGGACGGGGCCACCGGTGTAGAGCAGCTAAAATGAGTGCTCAGGGTCTAGCTCAGAAGCTCTGTGCGTAGCTGGGCACATCCATGTCGTTAAGGAAGTGGGTCACAATTAGCAGAGCCTTTGGTGGGCCAGCGGGAGCCCAAGAATTTAAAATATGTATAAATGGAAAAACCCAGCAACATGAATTCTTCACTAGCCACTCTAATTTCCCTGTGAGGCTCGGTGGCCGGTCCTGGCGCTGCCCTGTCCCCTGGCTCATGCGCCCCGAGCTCCCTGCTCGCCGACGCGTGGAGGGGCACACATCCGAGCCCAGATGCCCTTCTCTGAGCCCCTGCAGAACTGCAGGACACCTCCCGCCTCACATTTGGGAGTTTGTGACAAATTCAGGGATAAAGCAGGAGGAAAAGAGGCTGATTAGCTGAGCGGGCTGTAAACACATTTGGAATGAGGGTTGTAGAATTTAAAGAGAAACCACAGAAGCTGGTTGAATTTTACAAGTTTGGTGTTTCCTCTCAAACACACAGCTCAGCGCGTACTCTGCCCTTCACAGCTTGACGTGTGTGCAGCAAATACCACAGAGGAGGCTGTTCTTTCACAAACCCTCAGCTTGGAAATTCGATCCCCAGTACTTCTTTAATGACTCTGGCAGAGGACTTAGATAAATGATTTTCTCAGTCTCATCCCCAGCGCGGTTGCTGCTAGTTGAGATGTTAGGGAGCCGGCAGGACGACGTCTGAGGGGTGGGCAAGGTGGAGGCGACGCAGGTCACCCACGCTCAGTCTGTCTCTCCCACTCTGACTCCAGAAGTTGGTGGCGTTCGCTTGGGAACAGGCTCTGGGTACCGTGGTGCTACAGCCTGTGGGTTAGGACGCCGTTGGACGTTGCAAGGCCCTAGAATCTGTGACTGATAGAAACAGAGAAAGACGCCAGGGAGTGGCAAATATTTTTCCAGTGTTAATTGCTTAGATTTAAATTCAGTGAAATCCACTAAAATATAAAATATTTGAATATGGCTTTCTGGGATTGAGTTCCTTTATTTTTTTTCTTTTATCACCATCACATTTTAAAAAGTACGTTATGATAGATTTTTAAAACTCCCCAATTATATATTTGCCCAATAGTCCTTAATTATAGACTATCACGTAATTGCATAATTATGGACTTTTAGAAGTGTGTATTATTTACTCCCTGGTCCGTGAAGAGCTGTTGTGAACTATTGTGCAATTGTATAATCAGGGGTGTTATAGAGTGCATGTTATTTATTCAGTAGTCTGAGCCATGAGAGTTTGTCCTGACAAGATCTACTCAGAGAATGTTCTGGTTCCTGGAATCACCTATGCGCTGGAGGGTCCCAAGGACCCACTGTTGCCAGGACCCCGGTGAGGAAACTCCAGCTGCTGCAGGTCCTTGTACATGGAACCCACAGAAACAGGGCTGTTGGCACCGACGAAGACAATGACGTGGTCACAATTCATCTTTAAGGACATTTTGAACTATAATCCATATTTTCATTCCCAAATACTTAGTTAAACTATCTGATAGGAAATACATTTTATGTTTTAAAATTAATGTATGTGTTGCTACGAGACAGAGTTAAGATTAAACATGGAAGCCACAGGCCTTTGTTGTTAGGATGGTAAGGGAAGAAAGTCACCGACAAATGTAAACCTATTTTTAAAAAATGAATGTCCTCATGGCTCTCTTTTAATTCTTTTGTTGAATTTAGGAGGCTCAAGTGTTAGACATATCCTGCAAATGGAAGCTATTTAAAAGGCATTTTTAAAATACAGAAATGCTGCCTGTCATACACAAAGGGGATCTAGCCCCAAATCAGGAAAGCTCGCATTTGATACCGTTTCTGCAACAAAGTTGATGTTCTCGCAGAAGATGGAAGGGAAGGATTTGTCCAGTGGAAACTGTTAGGTCACAGCAAAGTCCAGAGGGATCACAGGACTCATTCCAGGTCACTCTGCTTGTTAGTGGGTTGGTCGGGATAACTAGACAACTGCCTGGCTTTCGCCAAGTCCAGTCAAGTTCGCCATTAATGTGCGTCATTTTCGTTTGTGGAGGTCTGGTTGCCTGCAGCTGTGTGTTGTGTGCGGCGCTGTCCGATGGAAGGCCAGGCTTAGGCGAACATTCTATGGCGATGATGAGATTTAAATTACATTAAAAACCTGGACCTCCAGGCGTAGCATTCCCCAGTGCTTACCAATCTGGAATCTTGGTAACTTTGGTGGGGAGAGAGAGAACCGCAAAACACACAGAAAAAACCAATTTGCAATTCTCTTTTCACCATGTTAGAATTTGAGACCATACAGGGAAAAATGTCTCATCCTGAAACAGAAAATTTTATCGTGCAGTTTCTAAAAGTGAGCCACGGTTTCTTCAGATAAAACAGGAAGTTTTCTTGCCATCTGCTCATTTGCTTCGTGCAGAGTGTCCCCGGGAGGATGCCCTTCCCATGCCTTTCGAGGAATATTTTGATTTTGAAAAAACATGTGGAAGACAAAAGTAAAAATAAAATTGTATTTTGAATTGCTAGAGAGCAATTTGCTGAAAGAATGTGACCCTCCTGCAAGTATACTTCTTAACCACGGGCTCATGAGAACTTTTGATGTTTAAAAAGGCACAATAAAAACAGATTGCAAGAATATCCTTGTTTTGTAAAACGAGGAATGGAAAAAACATAGAAAATGTCACCGGAGTAATTTAGCACATCCCAGTGGAGCATTCATGGGTTACAGGTGAGGGACAAAATCTGCATCAGATAGACCCACCGGGTCTCCTCGACGTGCCTTTGAGGGGTAAGGTCGCGTAACCTTTCAAGTGCTAATGTGCACAAAATAATCCCACGTGATTGGAAGTCCTTAAGGACAGCAGCATGGAAAATTACAAAACCAAACCAAACCAAGGATTAGTTAGATTTGGGTTCACCTTCTGGACTTCAGAGAAAGCGTCTTCACTCGTCATTGCATTAGGTAAATAAATAGATGTGATTAAAGGGGCAAGGTTTAGAGTTTTAAATTAACATAAATTCACAACAGCTTGTCAGTAACCGCATTTTAGCAAAAGCTTCATGCTACAGTTCTGGTTCCAAGTAGATCCAAATGGAAATGATCCATGCCATCCGTGCACAGATCTCTACGTCTTTCACGACCTCCGGGAGTTGATGTTTCTGTGACCCTATGGCCGGTCCATGAGGTACTAAAAGGAAGTCACTTCCGGTAGCTCTGTGTGAGTAGGCAGCGTGCTCCTTGCGGTTTCATTAATTTGTGTGTGAATAAAATTTTGTTTCAAGAAGTATCACTGTGTCAAAAATGATTCAAAAAAAAAAAATAGAAAGAAGTATCATGGTAAGACACAAACATAGTTGCCTTGTGGTCCATATTTCATGTGAATTTCTGTAGAAATTAAACCGTGTCTCCTTCAGAAAGAAGAGGAAGATGGTTTGTGTAAACCTTTCTTACCATGCATTCTTACCCCCAACGTCCTCTATAAAACCTCATTTTAAGTGATTTCTTGACCCCGGGGAATTACTTCATAAACTCCATGACTTATTAAAGAGTAATATGTAATAATTACAGAAAAAAATTTTGCTTTATGCTTTCAGTAGTACACATTATTAATAGTTATAATATTCTGTCTTTATTCCTTTATGGCCAAGGCATAAAATTATATCAAATACAAAATTCTTCTCAATGATGATGTCTAATTGGCTCTTCAAAATTCATGTGATCCTGAAATATTTCATAACAAAGTGCAAATGTTATTTGGTAATAGCCCAAGTGTGTACGTTAAATTGAATGAATCACAGTACAACGGAGAGCAAAGATAGTTTCACTGTTTCTTAATGAGGAATTAAAATTCTTCTGTCAAGGAGCATATGGTTTAGGGAAGAGGCAAAAAATAAATAAATAAGAATATTTCAGTAAGTTTTTGGAAGGGGGGGAGGAAGCACAGAGAGTCCAAAAACGTCACAGGAAAAGGATATTTAGGATCTCGTGGGGCAGTCAGAGTGGGACCCACAGAGGATAGAACATTCCAGAACAAGCAGGGTGGTGTGGCTTGTTCCTCAGTTAATGTGGAATTGAACATTGGTAGCATTTCCTGAAAAGATATTTACTGATTCAATAACATTTGTTTTGAGGACGTTAAAACCCAAAAGCTTACAAAGCCTAGTGCCAACACCGTGTGGCCCGGCGGGATGCACGTTTACAGAATGTCAGCACACGTATTCTGCAGTGTTTAGGGGAGATGAATAATTCAACCAATTCATCATTGGCTAAATATGGGCTATCAATATAGACACACAGGGCCGCTGTGACTTCCCCGTTTAGTAGGACAGAGTGCGGCTGGCTGCCGAAATGAGACTGCGGGTCAGGCGGCAATTGCACCCAAGACTCTGCGATTTAAACCCACCTGGACTCCAAATTAAAATACACGTCCACCTACTCGTGAACTAGATACAGGCTTCCACAGTCGCCAGGACTAATATTCCTAATAAAGCATCCTTTTCAACAAAACTGAAAATCAATAATAGGAGAAGTTTCAAAATTGACACTAGCCTTTTGAGAAACTGGAAATAGATCTTCCTGTCACAGACTAACACGGCTCTCCTCCGTCTAGACTGCAGTGGGAGCAAAATTATCAGATTTTCATTTCCTCAATTTCACTCCACAGCGGTAGGACGTGTGAGTATTGATTCATCTGCTGAAACAAAAAGCAGAAGGGCTCTTCACCACAGCGGGGTCAGACGGGTTTGTGGGTGTCTAATTATTCCTAGAGAGAGCGTATAAATCTTCCCCAGTCATTACGGCGCGCCCGTCCAGAGGCATCATTAGAATCCTTTTAACCCACCGCTCATCCTCCTTTTGTTTTATGGGAGGTCATAGAGCCTAGAGTGGGTATCATCATGCTTCACGGGTTCTCAAATTTGTATCGGAAATAAGATTTGCTGCATGGGAGGACTGGCATGCTCCTCTGTTTGCACAAGCAGATCCATAAATATGCATCCCGGCCGTCTCCGGCCGCGCACGCAGCGGCCCAGGTCAGCGCGGCCCGTCCGTGCTCGCCCCCTCGGGCCGCGCGAAAGATCTGATCCCAGGCTGTCCTCTCGTTCTCGCAGCGCAGAAAACACTTGTGTCCCAGGAACATATTCAGTTTTTCAAATTCTATCATTATATTATGCAAGTTTCATATTCCACCAGAAAAAGAGTAGACTTTAAGAAATAATTTATATAATTCTATATAAATTGTCAAGACGTGTATTGACGTCGTCATGACCATGACAATATGGCGTTTGCTTAAGGTAGGACTATATTTTCCAATGGCCGTGCCAACTTCAGGTGAATCGCACTAAGCATTATTTTGCTTTCATATTTTTAAGAAGAAGAAAATATTGTATATTTAAAAAAAACATAAGAAAGCATGAAATATCACCAAAATAAGAAAATATGATGAACTTCTTATGTGAAAACTACCAGAGTTTCGCCAACAGAATCAGGAAAGTGACAGAGCTCGATATTAGCAAAGACACCAAGTGGTAGGAGTCAAGTTCGTATTTTCTTTATTGTGCAAAGCTAACGGCGATTCTGGGAGTTTTGTTCTTAACGTTTCTCTCTCCCTCGCTCACGCACAGTGGGGATGTGGGCTTGCGCGTGGCAAACCGTCCTGCAGGCTGCTTTGTCTGCGTGGACATTTTTCCAAGTCAGCAAATGTGGATTTACATCATTCTTTTTAATAGCTGAATAGTATAGATGTTCTCTAATTTATTTAACGGATTCCCTTTGATGAACATTTGAGTCGATTCCAATTTCCCCTCATATAAATAATGTTGTAATGAACGTCATTGTGTTTATATCTTTTTTGACTGACCTAATTCTCTCCATCACATATGGCAGCATCCAACTTGGCTGTTACAGGTAAACTTATTTTAAATTTTTATCATTTTGATGTGTTTGGTCTCTTCCAGAAACTATCAGTGCTCTTTCCATTCCGACCAGCATGCAAAAGGTTATCAATGTTTTTTTTTTTTTTTTGGTCTTTTATTTCTAGGAAAGAAAAGGGTAAGCAAAATTTTGGATCATTTGTATTTGTAGTTTTTTGATCACTGTTGCAGTGGAACGTTGTTCATATTCTACTGGTCATTTATATCCTTCCTTTGCTGACTCTCCGTCAGTGCGCCTCCCACGTGCTGCGCGGCGAGAGCGGGCTTGCATTCATTAATATCGAAGCCTGTGTGGATGTCTGATTCACACGTTGCTGTTTACATTAAGGTCTTTCCTGACGCTAAATGTGTTTTAGTGTGAGACGTGGTGCAGAATTCTGGCTTTATTTTTTACACCGTCATTTGTTGAGCGATATTTTTTTCTGATGATCTGAGATGAGATTATTCCATCTAATAAATTTCTCTTTCTGCTTAAGCCTCTATTGAGCACGTTGCTCTCTCCCCGTGGTCACGTCATTTCCATCATTGTAGCTTTGTAACGGGTGTTGGTGCTCAGAGGTGACATCGTCCCAATACCCCGCCCCTTCTCCACCTTAGCGGGGAAACATACTGGGTCCATGGACTTGGTGGCTTCGGATTCCTGACGGGACACTTCCAGCTTGGCAAGTTACTGAACCCTTTTGTGTCTTCATCTCTCGAGCGGACACCAGTGTAGCCCCCCACGGGGCTGCGCTTCTGTGAGGACCGACGGCCGCAGGCAGGGACAGGGCGGCACAGCGCGGTGCCCGGCGAGCTCCTCTCTGGGATCGCAGCAATTGCTTCTCCTCACCGTTCAAACGTGTCTTTGTTCTTCCAGATCGACTCTAGAAACAGTCTTGCACAGTTCCCAGGTTACCCCGCCATGAGTGCCTTGGCTTCTCTGTGGTCCTCTGCTATGGATGCCAACTCCTGTGGGAGGAACTGACAGGAGACGTCCTTTCACCTGCAAGCCTCCCCAGCCAAAAACAAGGCGTCTGTTTTGCTGATTAAGATTTATTTTACATACTTCAAACCGTTTAGTTTGTCCACATCACAGTTATTTCTCACGGCTTCTATCGTGTGGTTCCCCCTGTGCCGTACTGTATGTATAATGTGTATAATCTAGATATATATTCTATGTTAATAATGTATATTTATATGATATTGTAAACAGACTCTATTATACTTGTGTTTAACTGTTTTTGTGTATAATCAAATGTTCTGCAGGCAGGTCCATTTGTTTGGACACCGTCTGTGTCACCGCTGAACTCATATGTACTGAATACCTGTGTGTACACACACACACACACACACACACACACACGTATGATTTCGTATTGACAATGAAGTTTTTTCTTCTGTATATGTATATATTTGAAAATTTTCTGATGATTCTCTGTTAATGACACCATTTTCTCTTTTGCGAGTATTTATACTGCAGTGCTTTTATCTTGAAGAATTCTTGGCCAGTACTTCTGCAAGAAAGCTAAAAATAGAAGAGGGAGAGACTCTTCTTGCTTCTGATGTGACTAGAACCATTTTGTGTTTCTTTTAAGCATGCAGATCGTGTCTGCATAAGCCAAGCTCCTAAACTTTCCCTGGTTCACCCTGTTGGACCACCTGCTTTATCTGTTGTCACCTCCCCCCAGCCCCCCATGTCCCCGGTTTGCTCAGGACGCTGGTGGAGCCCAGTGGTTGTGGGACGGCATCTCCACGGCCCTGTGGTTTCACCACCAGTATTTGATACTGAGCAAATCCAAGGAGAGGAAACCAGGAAGCAGCGTTTGTGCTCAGTTCTAAGGGTAATGCCTGTTTACAAACCAACTATGTAATAATTATTTCTATCCAGAAAAAACATTCCTCAAAGATGGGGTCATTTCCCCAGTCTCAGAACGGGTAGTTTCTTTTGGACTTTGGCATTTTAACCTCATTTTGTTTATTTTAATCATTTTTGAGGTATAGTAATTTATGTAAATGTGCATTGTACCTCTATATTTTGGTTATTTAAAGTGTATGAATTATTTTAGTAATAGAACAAAAATTATTTTTTAAAAAAAGAAAATTATATGTTTTCATAGTATCATAAATCTTACTAAATTACATGTTTGTATTTCTTGATAAGATTTATGAGTTTAAAAACTGTAATTAAAACTATATTTTAATCCCTGGTCTGTGTTATATATCTAAATTACAGGGTATAAATATGGTTAACAGAAAAATAAATTAAAATGATAACTAGAGTCTAAGTAAACTGCTAAGATATATAAATAAATTAGGTAATAAAAAAAAGATGTAGAATTTGGATTCAGAGAGATGGCATTAAAACCCCTACTTTGCCTAGAATTCTAGAACTGGAATTTAACCACTTAATCTTCGCTTTTCTTTTTGATAAAATTGTGATTTTGATAATTACCCCATAAGTAGTGAGGTTTCAGGAAATAACATGTCTACAGCATGTGAATAAATTAAGTTATGGTAAATATGAGTTCTCCATTATTACAATAAAAAATTGTAAAGTTTAAGGACTTGGTGGTATCAGCTCTGTTGCCTTCTGAGCCACATATACAGATCTAAGCTAGACCACTGATAACCATCATGTAACACCCCAATAATCATTAAAGAAATTTAATTCATAATTTAAAAGCTCCTAGAAAACAAATCTCGATGTCCAGATGGTTTCACTGGAGAATTCTACCAAACATTTAAAGGTGTAACACTACATCTACATGACTGCTTGCAAAAATTCAAGAAATGCGAGCAGCTTCCAGCAAGGTTAGTGTTACCCTGATACCAAATTGAGATAAATGCAGTATTGAAAAAAATTCCTACAAACCAATCTCTCTCATGAATTTAGATAAAAACTTGTCTAAATATTAGTGAACTGAATTCAACCACTAAAAAAGAAAAGAAAAAGGAAAGGAGAAAATTACATAACGTGAAAAATGAGAATGGGACTTAAGTATGCAAGACTTGTAAAATAGTCAATGATCAATCACTTGATTCTTTATTATCAATAATCATAAAAATATTTTTATGGTAGCACACCATAAAAACAGGAAAAAAGAAAAATCACATAATCATATCAATTGATGTAGAAAAAGGTTTTGACAAAATTTCAACCCCATTCACGCGGAAAAAACCACTCGTACTGATGGGGCCGAAAAGGAACTACCTGAACTCGGTAAACTGGAAGAGACCCACAGCCGACTGCAGTTCTGGCAAGACCGATCATGTGAGGAAAGACGACTGTTTTCCCTCTGAGATCAGAGCAAACCAAGATAACACATTTTTCAACAATACAGCATGTCATTGCCTATTTATATATATATGACTTCATAACAAAATGGAAAAACACATAATTGTATTTTGTCATGTCATTGAATGTTGCTAATAGAAAATACAAAAGATAACTAAAATTAATTATTATTCAGAAAAATGAAAATTTTCATATGAACTATTTTCCCTTAACAATAAAATTAAACAAAATTACTTGCAACATTGCAGTTCTTAGGTTTTTTCTTAATAAATGGCCAGAAATTTCCCTCTGCAGAAAAACATTCAAAGACACTTATATTAAAAATTCAATAGATAACATAAGATGAAATTATAAAAATATTGAAAAATCCTAAAATAAGGCAGAAAGCTGGAAAGAGAGGAATGAAAAGCACAGAGGACAAAGACAAAAAATAGACTTAAATCCAACGTGTCAGTGATTACGTTAAACGGAAAAGATCTAAACACGACCAATTTTATAGAAATTGTAGTATTAGATTTAAAAATATCCAACTACATGTTATTTCTAATAAATCCACCTCAAAATAATTTTAATAATAAAAGTAAAAGGATGAAAAAAGACATACCCTGCGAACGTGTATCAGAAGGAAACAAGAGTGACTATATTAATTTTGGAAAGGAATAGAGCAAGGAGGGGAGAAGGCAGAATTTGCAGAACAGGGACAGCCTTCGTCACCACGATCTGGCCATCCTGGACAGTTGCACCTAGCGGAGGGGCTCAAATTACTGCAGTAAGAACTTCTGGAACTCCAAGGAGGGATGGACAAGTCCACAGTCACAGCTGAAGACATTAACAAGTCTTTCTCTGAAATCAACCGAACACGTAGAAGAAAATCAAGACGAGTAATAGAAAACAACACCATCAAATAACTGGACCCGACTGATTTTTGTAGAACATTCCAGCCAACAACAGCAGAATACATGTTCTCTTCAAATGCACATGGAGCATTTGCCAAGATAGACCGTGTATGTTCTGGGTCATAGAACAAACCTTAGCCGATTAAAAATCATTGCACTCATGTAGAGTGTGTTCTCTGACCACAATAAAACACTAAACTAGAGGTTAATAACAGAAAGCTATCTAGAAAATACTCAAATACTTAGAAATTAAACAACACATTTCTAAATAATCCACAGGTCAAAGAGAAGAAAAATCAGAAAATATTTTGAATTAAGTGGAAATTCAAAAAGCAACAACAGTAACAACAAAATGTATGGGCAGCCCCTAAAGCAGGGATCAGAGGGAGCTTTATAGCACTAGATGCTCATAGTAGAAAAGAAGAAAGTTCTCAAACCCATAATCCAGGCTTCCACCTCAAGCAACTAGAAAAAGTAGTGAAATAAACCAAGCACAAAAGCACAAAAAGCAAGCACAAAAAAGTAAATAATACAGACAAGAACAATAATCTATAAAATTGAAAAAAAATCATTAGACGAAATTGATGTCGCCAAAAGTTGATTTTTGAAAATATTTATATAATTGATAAAATTCTAGCCGACTGTACAAATAAAATGATAAAAAAAGAAAATAATGGTAAATTGGACTTAATCAAAATTTAAAAACGTTTGACCATGTTGGGATACTTACTCAGTGTGGCTCCATCCTGCACGTCTTCCAAGCAAAAGTATGTTTCAGCGAACAGCGTTGGAATGTAGCATCGCGCTGTCTAATGCAAGCAAAATAAAGTCTCCCTCTGGGAAAAGAGTAGGTTTTCTGGGCGATCACTATAAAATATTCTGGTTTCTTAAGTTTGGGTTCCTCAGCTGCAAAACCATATGTGCATAGCACCCACCTAGACCCTGCAAATCGCCCCTGGGTGGTTTATGCGGCAAGGAAACTGGCAGGAGTGTGAGGTTCATGCTGCTCGCTGAGTGTCGGGTAATCAAGTCCTTTGTCTCTGACCTGTGGGTCTTTTTCCAAATCCACCAAACTGGCAGGCTGACTTGTAAGCTTGTTGATAGGATAACTTCTCATGTCTTCATGGCTCTTGACAATTACATTGGACAAAGAGTTATACCCAGAATATCCGCAATATAGAAAGAACAATCAAAATTCAACAATAAGAAACAAAATCATTTGATGATTGGGCTAAAAAACTGAACAAACACTTCAGCAAAGAGTGCAGATGGCTAATGAGCCCACGAAGAGAAGCTCACAGTATCCACCGTTGAGGAAATGCGAGCTAGAAATCATAACAAGGTATCACTATGTATTTATCAGAATGGCAAAAATTAAAAGCAAAGCCCAAACCAAACCCGACAGCACTGCTCAGTCAGACCTGGCCTCCGTGCCAGCACAGGCCATTAAACAGTGGCCACCATGACAAGCAGCCTGAGTAATCGAAGGGGAACGCTAAGGTTGTCCAGTGGCCTCTCAGCATTTTAAAAATTTTTGTCAAAACACTAAAAACTCCCTTACTGTTAGTATTAAATGTATTGAAAAATGAAAAAATAAAACCCTAATGTTTGTTTAGCACATGGCAATTTAAAACAGAACATGGGGACTTAAAATGTTTGTCGTCTTTGTAAAAAACGTACCAAGAGGAATTCGAGCAGCGCGTGCTGGCTTCTTTAGGTGGAGTGAGCGTCTCTGCTCCGCCCAGGTGAATTTTCTAGCTCCTTTCTGAGTCTGAGCAGCTTTCAACATTTTGCTCTTTGCTTTCAATGCATGAAATTGCTCCAGAGTCCCCTTGCTGTGAGGTGCTTGCTGGCACCACTTCCTTGGGGACATTTCATCGGTTTTGTCCCCACCGGTGACCGCGTATCCCAGAGTCCTCTGGCCCGCGTCTCCGTGGTCGTCCTATTTCCTGTAGCTGCACTTAACTCCAGCGGAAATTTCACTTCCAGTGCTATCACTTCATTTCTTCGTTTATTTTTGTATGTTTTGGCCAGTTTTCTCTTTCACTTATCCGTTTTTGCAAAATGCCCTGTGTCTGCGGATACAGGGAGGCAGCACAGCCAGATGCTTTACTATCTGTGAAGGAAGAGACTGTCACCAGGCCGGGACCGGTCACCAGGAGACCCTGGCGGATGGGGAGCCCGGCTGTTCCTCGCTAGTGGCCTGTGCCCTGAGGTGCAGGGTTCCTGCTGCAGTAACGCTCGCGTTACTAGACGGTGGGGACTGGAATGTGAGCCGTGCTGTCAGGGAACCGCGGTAACTGCAGGTGACACACGCTAGAACCAGTGGGGTGGGCTGGGCAGGCTGCGGTGCTGCTCGAGGGGGAGGGGACAGGGCCTGCAAACTGGGGTTCCACTGAGTCCCGTGCAGAGGCGCTCACAGGACCCTGGAAGCCAAAAGGTCCAAATCTGCAAGGCAGACCCTGCAGGCTGGAGCCCCGTGGGGCTCGAGGCTGCAGCTGGAGGCAGAGTCCCTTCCCGGAAACCCCGGCTTTGCCCATCCGCGTGGTGCGGGGCAGTCGGCTCTACTCAAAGTCCACGGATTTAAGTGCTAATCTCCTCCAAAATACACCTTCACGGCGATGTGCAGACGGGCCTCTGACCAAACGTCTGGGCGCCGAGCCGACGTGGAGGCCGTTCCTTCGCTGCAGCCTCGCTGATGTGCAGCCCCTGCCCTCCCTCCGCCTGCGCCCGGGATCAGAGGGACCTTGCTGGGGTCACTGGTCGTACCTGCACCTGTCTAAGGGTGACTCCTTTTCAGGCTCAGCTCCCCACGGCCTTCACGGTCTGCGTGTGACTGTCCTTACATCGGGCCTAACCGCGCCATGCCGCGCCTCCGTCCAGCCACACTTGATGTGAGGTTGCCTCTCTCCTTCCCCCAAGCCTTTGCAAGCCCGTCCCGTCTGGCGGGCTCCCTTCACTTCGTCTGCCCAGATGCAGCCCAGCGTTCACCGCGGCACATGCTCTGTGTGCACAAATGCACGTGTGCCTGGAGACTTTTCTGGGCTAGTTCTGGCATGTTCTCCAGAGCTCAGGGCCGCCCCACTCCCAGCTGAGGACCTTCCTTGGCTCTACCCAGGTGACCTGTGCCCGTGAATCACGCATCACGTTGTGTTTAGCTTTTTCCTTCTTCGTTTCTGTACCAGCTTACAAGGAATCACTTGCTATTTCCCACTCTAGTCCCAGCAAGAACATAACACCTGGCACATAGCAGGTACTCAATAAACATGTGCCGGACGGTGAATGAGCGAATTGTACGGAGATGTCGTAAAACCACCACTAGGAATTCTTGTGTCCTCAGACAACCACGACCCAAGGATGTTTCCCATTATATCCCTGCCATTCTAAACAGCAACCCGAGATGATGCGGCTGGAAGAAATAGGGCGGCTTCCAAATTACTGGATTTTGGGAAAATGTAATAGCGCTGATCCTCTTTAAATAAAACACGTGTGAGATTGCGCTGGCTTCCTAGGGCTGCTGTAGCAAAGCACCACAAGCAAGATGGTTTAAGTCAACATTCTGGAGGGGAGAAGATCAAAGTCAAGGTTCCCTCAGGGCCTTGCTCCCTCCAAGAGCTCTGGGGAGGATCCTTCCCCGGAAGCCGGTTGCTGGCAATCCTCGGTGCTCTGTGGCTTGCAGACGCATTGCACCCTTCTCTGCCTCCCTCCTCCATGGCCTTCTCCGTGTCTCCTCTGATTCTCTGTCCCCAAAACTTCCTGTCCTTTCTCTCACAAGGACACTAGTGCAGGGGAACCTCATCTGAACATGAGCACGTCTGCAAAGATCCAACAGCCAAACCTGGTTTTACTGCACTTTGCTTTGCTGT
Organism: Avahi laniger; assembly: GCA_963575035.1. Taxonomy (NCBI): domain Eukaryota; kingdom Metazoa; phylum Chordata; class Mammalia; order Primates; family Indriidae; genus Avahi; species Avahi laniger. Next base: position 497 of record CAUYSK010059842.1, on the reverse strand, counting down.
GCTGAGTGGATACTGGGCTTTTACACATTGAAGGTTTTTGGCAACCGGCCTTGAGCAAGTCCACCAGCGGCATTTTCCAACAGCATGTGCTCATTGGTGTCTTTGTGTCACGTTTTGGTAACTATGGCAACATTTCGAATGTTCTCATTATTATTTTGTCTCTTCTGGAGATCTGTGGTCAGTGATCTTTGATGTTGCTATTGTGATTGTTTTGAAGGGCCGTGAACCGCACCCATAAAAGATGCTGAACTTAACAGACGTCACGTGCTTTCTGACTGTTCCACCGTCCAACTGTTCCCTCTCCCTTTCCTCAGGCTTCCCTGTTCCCTGAGCTCATTGCTGATACGGAGAGAGTCTGAGTGGTCTGGACAGAAGATCCAACCAGCCACAACATTCCCTGAAGCCAAAGCCTAATCCAGAGCAAGGCTCTGACTCTTCAATTCTGCAAAGGCCGAGAGAGGAGAGGAAGCTGCAGGAGGAGGTTGGAAGCCAGCAGA
>CAUYSK010059838.1:0-10865 GCA_963575035.1 Avahi laniger | reverse complement strand
CAACATAGGCCGGGCACGGTGGCTCATGCCTGTAATCCTAGCTCTCTGGGAGGCTGAGATGGGCGGATTGTTTGAGCTCAGGAGTTTGAAACCAGCCTGAGCAACAGTGAGACCCCGTCTCTACTAAAATTAGAAAGAAATAAATTGGACAACTAAAGATGTATAGAAAAAATTAGCTGGACATGGTGGCGCATGTCTGTAGTCCCAGCTACTCAGGAGGCTGAGGCAGGAGGATCGCTTGAGCCCAGGAGTTTGAGGTTGCTGTGAGCTAGGCTGATGCCACGGCACTCTAGCCTGGTCAACACAGTGAGACTCTGTCTCAAAAAAAAAAAAAAAAAAAAAACACCAACATCATTTTTCACAGAATTACAAAATAAAATGCAGAGAGAAAGGAATGCTTATACTCACTGTTGGTGGGACTGCAAATTAGCATAACCTCTATGGAAAACAGTATGGAGGTTCCTCAAAGAACTAAAAGTAAACCTACCATTTGATCCAGCAGTCTCACTACTGGGTATTTACCCAAAGGAAAAGAAGTCATTTTATCAAAAAGACAGCTGCACTCGAACGTTTATTGTAGTGCAATTCACAATAGCAAACACGTGGAATCAACCCACGTGCCCATAAATTCATGAGTGAATTAACAAAATGTGGTATATGTATACTATGGAATACTACAGAAGGATGATGTAAGGCCTTTTGCAACAATTTGGATGGAACTGGAGACCATTATCCTAAGTGAAGTATCTAAAGAATGGAAAAAACAAACACCACATGTACTCACTATTAAACTATAACTAAGCAATGAGCACACTGTGCACAGAGGGAAATAAAACTCAGTGGAAATCAAGCAGGGGGAAGGGGGAGGAGGGGATGGGCAAAAACCTACCAAATGCATACAATGAATACTATCTGAGTAATGGGCACACTTATAACCCTGACTGAAGCATAACAAAATCAATATAAGTAATCAAAAATATTTGTACCCCTGTAATATTTTGAAATTTTAAAAAATTCCAAATTTCATATGGAATCAAAAAAGAGCCCAAATAGCCAAAGCCTAAGCAAATAAAAAAAACTGGAGGCATTACATTACCCAGCTTCAAATTATACTACAAGTCTATTGTAATCAAAACAGCATGGTATTGGTATAAAAATAAACACATAGATCAATGGAACAGAATAGAAAACCCAAATATAAAACCACACACCTACAATCAAATGATCTTTGACAATTCAGGCAAAAAGTTGCATTGGGGAATGAGGAAGGGATGCCCTATTCAATAAATGGTTCTGGGAAAATTGGAGAGCCACATGCAGAAGAATGAAACTGGATCCCTATCTCTCACTACACACAAAAATTAACTCAAGATGCATTAAAGACTTAAATGTAAGATCTGATACCATAAAAATTCTAGAAGAAAGCTTAGGAAAACTCTTCTGGACATTGGCCTAGGCAAAGAAATTATTACTAAGACCCCAAAAGTGAATACATCAAAAACAAAAATAAATAAAAGGCACTTAATAAGCTAAAAAGCTTCTGCAAAAGAAATAACCAACAGAGTATATAGACAACCCACAAAACGGGAGAAAATATTCACAAATTATACATCCAACAAAGGATTAATTTCCAGAATCTATGAAGAACTCAAACAAGTCAGCAAGAAAAAAATAAATAACCCCATTAAAAAGTGGACAAAAAATATGAGGAGACATTTTTTAAAAGAGGACATACAAGTGGCCAACAAACATGAAAAACCACTCATCATCACTAATTATTAGAGAAATACAAATTAAAACCACAATGAGGTACCATCTTACCCCTGACTAAATGGCCATTATGAATAAATGAAAAAATAATAAATGTTGGCACAGATGCAATGAAAAGGAAACGTTTATACACTGTTGGTAGGAATGTAAATTAGTACAATCTCTGTGGAAAATATTATGGAGATTCCTCAAAGAACAAAAAATAGGCCTACTATTCAATCCAGCAATCTCACTACTGGATACCCAAAGGAAAAGAAGTCATTATACCCCCCCAAAAAAAAATGCACATGTATGTTTATTGTAACACAATTCACAATTGCAAAGATATGGAATCAACCTAAATGTCCATCAACTAATGAGTGGATAAAGAAAATGTAGTGTGTGTGCGTGTGTGTGTGTGTGCGTGTGTGTGTGTGTGTATGTATATACAACATAGGATAGTACTCAGCCATGAAAAAGCATAAAATAACATCTTTTGCAGCAACTTGGTTGAAACTGGTAGTCATTATCCTAAGTGAGATATTTCAGGAATGGAAAAACAAATATCACATGTACTTACTTGTATGTGGGAGCTAAGCTGTGAGTACACATGGTCATACAGAGTGGTATAATAGACTTTGGAGATTCAGAATGTGGGGGGGGAGTGAGGGGGGATGAGGAATCAAAAATTTCCTATCAGATACAATGTATTCAGGTGATGGCTACACTAAAAGCCCTGAATTCGGCACCATGCGATTCATCCCATGCATCAATAAACTGCTTTTATCTCCTAAATCTATTGAAATTAAAACAAAAAATAGAATATGGTTAAAACAGAATAAAATACAGCAAAATTTTAAGATTTGATTGTGCTAGGGAGCTCAGTGGTGAATACATGTGTGTTGGTTTGTTTATCCTTTATACTTTTAAAGGAAAACAAAAATATTTCACCCCAAAATATACTTCTTTGACATATTTTGAGCTGGCTATTCAGAAAGCCTGCAAACACAAGAATAGCCCTGCAGAGAGAGCTGTCTTCTGTAAGGAGATTTGCATCCGCAGAGGAACTAAAGTAAACAACAGATGCAAACAGGTTCTCTCTGAAGCCCTCCTTGTCTATGTCTGGGAAAGGTTAACTGAGCATCTGACATCTTTAAAGACGTGACAGAGAAACATTTACCACAGGCTCTCATCTATTTTTTCTGAGGGCTGCTACCTGTGAGTTTCATGTGCATAACAAGACCACCTTTGCCCCATGCTTTCCTCTTCTCTCCCTCCCATAGCATGTCTTGCCACCATAACCCGTCTTGCCATGCTCCAAGCCTCTGTTCTTTCTGAAAACTCAAGGCAGTATAAAAGCGTCAACCATCTGATCAATTTCTTGACATCTTTCATATTTTGTATGACTTCCACACTCTTAGATATGTTAATAAATTTGTTTGTAAAAAATTATAAACTTTTTCCAGTTAATCTATCATCACTCTGTTTTAAAGACTTGAATTATTGAATGTTCAGGGGAAAAATTCAATCTTCCCTACAGTTTTGGCACTGTGATCAGAATAACAAATCACTGTCCCAGAGCCTATGGATGAAATCTTGGAACAATTGACAAAATGTCAGCAAAGAAACGTAAGAATTTTTTTACTAAGTCATTTCTCCCAGATCTCTGCCTATGGCACCAGTAGAGTGAAGGAGGTGAGGGAAGGATGCAAGTTCCTCAACACTGGCTTTTTTTAATTTAAATTTATAAATATTATATAGAAATATCTATCTACTTTTATAAAAGCCTACAACAGCCTACAGCACCCAGTATTCCCAGGCAGTCGCCCATCCAAGTACTAACCAGGCCTGACCCTGCTTAGCTTCCAACATCAGATCAGGTATATTCATAGCTATAAACAACATTGGCTTTTAATATTTAATGGAATTCAGGCAGGTTTCTTTTGAACTTAGAGATATAGGTCAAAGCAAGGAAGTGGAAAGAAATACAAAGCCCAAAGGGTATTCTTAAATAGATCCTTTTGCATAGATGGTCATAAGTCTCCAGACTGGTTTAAACTGTTTCAAGCTACCTTAATTGTCTTAGTGGACCTATTAGCTAATTATAATACTAAAGTACTCATCTAATGGGAACTACTGTACATGTTTAACCTGTATCATACATAAATATGCGATGATGCAGAGAGAGAACTCTGCATCACTTCTCAGAAAGGAATTTAAGGCTCCATAAACAGGCAGGCAATGCAGATCTTAGTCTCCAAACTCCTGCCGATAGACAGGAGTGAATGCCCAGAGGATTCCTGTCTTGACTAGGAATGCAAGCCCTGCGTAAGTAACCTCTAATAAGCTTATCTAGGTCACCAAACTGGATTTATCTGGGTCACCCTTTGGTCTCTCAGCACCATCTCAGTTTTGAGGGTGGTTTTGCTATACTGTCCCGAGATTTGCCTGAAACAGAGCTATGAGTCTTTATCTTTTTCCCTTTCCAAATTGGATTAACAGGAAAGAAAAGTATGTGAAGTAGTTCACTAATGTAATAAATAAATTGGCTATATTTAAAAGAAAACTCTGACCTTAAACAGCTATCTTATTTGTACCTATGAAAAGAAACAAAAGAAATATAGCCTTAGAAATTCCCTTGGCAAGATTTGAAAAAAAAAAAAAAAAAAGCAGAGATCAGATTTAAAACCAAGTTAAAATCCTTTGTATGCTCAAGCTGACTGTTTTGGATCTCCTGTGGGATTTGCAAAGAAGGGTAGTCTAATAGTTAAAATTCTGCACTTTCACTGCCTCAGCCTAGGTCAGATTCTCACTCAGTGAAGCAATTCCCTGGAGAGGTAAGTCCTTTAACTAAAAAGGGGTGGGGGGAGAGAAACACTTCTTTAAAAATTGGGTTTGATATTTATGTGACTCTTGACTTTTGCCAGTATCCATTTGTTATTGTTCCTTTTCCCTTTCGTGGGCCGGGCAGCTTTTGTTTTTTGCCTTACCAACTTTTTGTCTCTTTTAATCTTACATCTATGGGACACACAACTGCTGGACCTTTGTGTGCAGATGGTCAGCTGAGAAGCTGAGACCCTAGAGAATATGGCTGGACCAAAATGCAGGTCTTGCCCCATTTGCAACTAAAAAAACTTTACTTTCTTTAAGGTGGTTGTGAGGACTGCTTTGCACCTCTTAAAAGATGCCACAGGTGTCCTTTGTTAAATCATAAAAGATTTGTTGGTTCTGGTTCTGAGTCACTTGAAGGATTAAAACTTTGGTTTTTAAACCTTTGGTTTAAAAAAGAATTCAAAAGCCAGAAATGTTGGCTATCTGTCCTGGCTAAAATCAAATAAGATAGTTGACTGCAACCGGGAAGTTTAAGCCAAGAGTTTGGTGAGCAGCTGGCTCTCCCCGGTGGGCACTGCCACAGGCTGAGGCTTCCACAGAGAGTATGTCCCATACTTTTACACTTGGGGGCCTGCAGTGGACCCAGGGTGCCTGATATGGGATCTCCCTGGCCTCTGGCATTTCGCAGAGTGGCATGCCAGTGAGGCAGAGAAGCGGACTGGAACCCATGGCCCCCTGTCTTGAGCAGGTTGCTGGGGGATGCAAGGGGGAGGTCTGGGAGATAGACTCAGGTAGTGAGGACAGAACTCATGGGACAATACTGCGGGGCTGTGAGACACGGCACTCTGGAAGAGCACCCATGCCTCCCACAGGAAAACTGCCCTGTTGGATTGGGGTGGATCCTCCAGTGTGAAAGAACCCATCCCTGGAGGCCATAGCCATCAGGCATGGTGCATTCAGGCACTCAGGCTGACCAGGAGCAGCAGGCCCTCCCCCAAACATTCTAACAAGGAGAGAAGTTTGAGCTGAGATTCTGGCAAGTAGCCACCTCTCTCCAACAGGCATGTTCTCCAGGCCGAGGCCTCCATAGAGAGTGGGGCCCATGCCTCTTCCCTTGAAGACTTATAGTGGACACAGAGTGACCAATTTGGGAGCTCCCTACCTCCCAGTGTTTCAAGAAGACACAAGCTGGTGGGTCAGACATGTAGGCCAGGGGTAGGTTTGAGATCCAGACAGCCAGATTATGAATGTCAGATGGCCGTGTCTTGACAAGCAGACTTTCTAATTGGATGGGGCCTCTTCAGGCCCTCCCCGGAGGCTTTCCCCAGAAGCTGGGAGCAGATTTTTGAACCCTGCCAAAACTGCTACCTTACCAGCTGTTGTGGAGCCTGAGGTCAAGCTCACCCAAACCAGCCCTGCCCAGCCTCACTCCCCACCCACCTCCATTGTGGCAGAGAATAAGGACTCACATGGAAGTTCCGAGGGCCCACCCACCACCTGGGGCATTTGAGTGGTCCTCCTGAGGGACTAGAGCCAGTCACAAAAACAGCACTGCAGTATTTTCCTTCTGACAAATGTCACCCACTGACTGGGAGGTCAATTTGCATAGCTCTTTACAGCATTTACTGACTCAATCATATAGGGTGAGGTCGATTCTCACCCCCAAGCGCCACCTACTGTCTCAGAGATTAAACTAGGCATGCCAATACAATTCATACTATTCAGAAGATCACAGGGCTGGAGAAAGAGAAAGAATTTCAAAGACCTCCATCCCCTATCACCAAAGTGAGATAGGGAATCTGCCCACACACATAGCTCACCACTGCTACAGCCTACAAACAACTAGCAACTGAGAAAACCACCACACTAAGGATATCTAAGCACCCATAAACAAAGCCAAAGGTTCTTACCCAACATATGCTACAAACACATCCATATGAGTAGGGGCAGGGGAAGCTCCATCAAAACAAAAGAAAATTCAAAAATTAGAAGCAACAGCTGTTCCAGATAAGAAGGAATCAGTGAAAGAAATCCAGAATTATGAAAAATCAGAACAAAAGGACACCCAAAAGGGAACACCAGCTCTGTAGCAATGGATACGAAGCCAAATGAAAATATTGAAATGAGAGGTAAAGAATTCCAAATATGAATTATAAGAAAGTTCAACAAAATTCAAGAGAAAATGGAAAATCAACTCAAAGAAACCAGAAAAACAATTCAGGAAATGAATGAAAAATTCACTAAAGAGACAGACATATTAAAGAAAAACCAAATAGAACTTCTGTAAATGAAAAATTTATTTAAGGAAATACAAAACATAGTGGAAAGTTTTAAGAACAGACTAGACCAGGCAGAAGAAAGAATATTAGAGCTTGAAGAAAACTCCTTCAAATTAACTCAGTCAATCAAAAATAGTGAACAGAGAATTAAGAGTCATAAACGAAGCCAATGAGAAATATGGGATTATGTAAACAGCCAAATGTAAGAATCACAAGCATCCCTGGGGGTGCAGAAGAACATGAACAAGGGCTGGAAAACCTATTTGAGGGAATAATTGAGGAAAACTTCCCTGGTCTTGCTAGAGATTTAGATATCCAGATACAAGAAGCTCAGCAAATACCTGAGAGACTCATCGCAAAGAGGAAATCACCTAGACACATAGTCATCAGACTGGCCAAAGTCAACACCCAGGAGGAACTTCTGCAAGCCATAAGGCAAAAATAGCAAGTAATTGACAAAGGAAAACCAATCAGACTAATTGCAAACTTCTCAACTGAGACATTACAAGCCAGAAGAGATTGGGGACCCATCTTCAGTCTTCTTAAATAGAACAACTTCCAGACTAGAATTTTGTATTCTGCAAAACTAAGTTTCATAAATGAGTGAGAAATAAACACTTTTCCAGATAAGCAAACACAGAGAGAATATGTCAAGACCAGAATTGCCCTGCAGGAAATACGCAGAACTGCATTATACATGAATCAGCACAGTGGTCACCCACCAGTGTAAAACCACCCACAAGCTAAACCTCAGAGCTCATATAAAACAATAGTACAAGAGGTAAAACAAAGCAACAAAATACTACCCAACAGCATGAACAGAACAACATCCCTCATATCAATTCTATCAATCAACGTGTATGGTTTGAATTTCGAACTCAAGAGACACAGGCTAGCTGAATGGATAAAAAATACAAGCCAAGTATCTGCTGTCTCCAGGGAACACCTCCAACCTACAAGGACTCTTACAGACTCAAGGTTAAGCAATGGAAAAATATATTCCATGTAAATGAAAACAAAAAAAAAAAAGCAGGTGTAGTTGTTCTTGTACCATATAAAACTGACTTTAAATCAACAATAGTAAAGAAAGAGAAAGATGGTCATTACATAATGGTAAAGGGAGAAATTCAATCAGAAGATGTAACAATCCTAAATATTTATGCATCTAACACAGGAGCACCCAGACTCATAAAGCAAACCCTACCAGATTTAAACAAAGAGATAAACAGCAGCATCATAATTGCTGGAGACTTCAACACCTCAATGATAAAACTGGACAGATCATCCACATAAAACAAATAAGCACAGGACTTAAATGGGACTCTAGAATAAATGAGCCTAACAGACACTTACAGAACATTTTACCCAATAGCTACTGAATATACATTCTTCTTATCAGCACATGGAACATTCCCTAAGATTGATCATATTTTAAGTCACAAATCATGGGTATATAAATTCAAAAAAAAATGAAATCATACCATGTATCTTCTCAGATCACAGTGGAATAAAACTAGAAATCAACTCTAAGAGAAACATCCCAATTTTACAAAAAGTCGTGAAAATTAAACAACTTGCTGCTGAATGATTACTGGATCAATGAAGAAATTAGGATGGAAATCAAAAGATTCCTTGAACTGAATGACAAATGGGACACAAGCTATCTTTGGTATTCAGCAAAAGCAGTCCAAAGGGGAAAATTCATAGCCTTAAATGCCTACAACAAAAATACAGAAAGATCACAAATTAACAATCTAATGAATCATCTCAAGGAACTAGAAAAGGAACACCAAACCAAACCTAAAGCCAGCAGAAGAAAAGAAATAACTAAGGTCAGAGCAGAACTAAATGAAATCAAAAACAAGAATATACAAAAGGTCAATGAAACAAAAAGTTGGTTCTCTAAAAAGATAAACAAAATCAATAGACCTCTTGCTACATTAACCAGGAATAGAAGAGAGAGGACTCTAATAAGCTCAATTAGAAATCAAAAAGGAGATATTACAACTGTTACCATAGAAATACAAAATATCATCTGTGAATACTATGAAAATCTCTACACACATAAACTCAAAAATATAGAGGAAATGGATAAATTCCTGGAATCATGCAACCTCCAAAGACTCAATCAGGAAGAAATGCAACTCCTGAACAGACCAATAATGAGCAACGAGATTGAAGCAGCAATAAAAATCTTCCCAAAGAAAAGCCCTGGACCAGATGGATTCACAGTTGAATTTTATCAGACCTACAAAGAAGAATTGGTACCCTTACTGCAGAAATTATTCCATAACATTGAGAAGGAGGGACTCCTCCCCAACTCATTCCACAAAGCCACTATAAACTTTATGCCAAAATCAGGAAAGTAAACAGCAAAAAAAGAAAACTACAGACCAATATCCCCTATGAATATAGATGCAAAAATTCTCAATAAAATGCTAGCAAACCAAATTCACTAGCACATCAAAAAAATAATCCACCATGACCAAGTGGGCTTCATCCCGGGGATGTAAGGATGGTTCAACATACATAAATCCATAAATGTGATTCACCACGTAAACAGAAGCAAAAACAAAGATCATATCATCATCTCAATAGGTGCAGAAAAAGCATTCGACAAAATTCAGCACCCTTTTATGATAAAAACTCTCAACAAACTAGGCATAGAAAGAACATATCCCAAAATAATAAAAGCCATATATGAGAAACCCACAGGCAATATACTTAATGGGGAAAAGCTGAAAGCATTCCCTCTAAGAACTAGAACAAGACAAGGATATCCATTGCCACCTCTTTTATTCAACAAAATGCTGAAAGTCCTAGCTAGAGCAATCAGGCAAGAGAAAGCAATCAAGGGTATCCAAATCAAGAAGGAGGAGGTCAAACTACTGCTTTTTTCTGGTGATATGATCTCATATCTAGAAAACCCCAAAGATTTCACCAAGAGACTCCTGGAACTGATAAATAAATTCAACAGAGTCTCAGGATACAAAGTCAATGTACAGAAATCAATAACATTCCTATACACCAGTAACAGTCAAGCTGACTGTCAGATCAAAGACTCAATACCTTTCACAATAGCTATAAGGAAAAATAAAATGCCTAGGAATATACTTAACCAAGGAACTAAAAGATCTCTTCAAAGAGAACTACAAAACACTGAGGAAAGAAATCACAGATGATACAAACAAATAAAAAAACATATCATGCTCATGGATTGGTAGAATCAACATTATTAAAATGTCCATACTACCAAGAATGATTCACAGATCAATGCAATCCCCATCAAAATACCAACGTCATATTTCACAGATCTAGAAAAAATAATTCTATCTTTCATTTGGAACCAGAAAAGACCCAAAATAGCCAAAACAATCTTAAGCAAAAGGAACAAATCTGGAGGCATCACATTACCAAACTTCAAACTATACTACAAGGTTATAGTAACCAAAAAAGCATGGTATTAGCACAAAAACAGAGACATAGACCTGTGGTACAGGAAAGAAAACTCAGATATAAAACCATCCAAATACAGCCAACTTATCTTTGTCAAAGCAGACAATAGTATACACTGAGGAAAGGAATCCTTATGCAATAAATAGTGCTAGGAAAATTGGATAGGCACATGCAGAAGAATGAAACAGGATCCTTATCTCTAACCATTCACAACAATTAATTCAAGATGGATAAAAGACTTAAATGTAAGGCATGAAACTATAAGAATGCTTGATGAAAATGTAGGAAAAACTCTTCTAGATATCAGTCTAGGCAAAGAATTTATGAAGACATCAATGGCAATCACAGCAACAACAAAAATAAATAAATGAGATTTGATTAAATTAAAAAGCTTCTCGGGCCGGGCATGGTGGCTCACGCCTGTAATCCTAGCACTCTGGGAGGCCGAGGCGGGCGGATTGTTTGAGCTCAGGAATTCGAGACCAGCCTGAGCAAGAGCGAGACCCCGTCTCTACCAAAAATAGAAAGAAATTAATTGGACAGCTAAAA
>CAUYSK010059832.1:0-18189 GCA_963575035.1 Avahi laniger | reverse complement strand
TTTTTTTTTTTTTTATAAAATATCTTTTTACCTTTGGGTGAATAACCAGTAGTGGGATTTCTTGATCAAATGGTAGGTCTACTTTCAGTTCTTTGAGGTATCTCCATACTACTTTCCATAGAGGTTGTACTAGCTTGCAGTCTCACCAACAGTGTATAAGTGTTCCTGTCTCTCCACATCCATGCCAGCATCTGTTGTTTTGGGACTTTTTGATAAAAGCCATTCTCACTGGAGTTAAGTGATATCTCATTGTGGTTTTGATTTGCATTTCCTTGATGATTAGAGAATTGAGCATTTTTTCATATATTTATTGACCATTAGTCTATTTTCTTTTGGAAAGCGTCTGTTCATGTCTTTTGCCCACTTTTTTTTTTTTTTTTTTGAGACAGAGTCTCACTCTGTTGCCCTGGCTAGAGTGAGTGCCGTGGCATTAGCCTAGCTCACAGCAACCTCAAACTCCTGGGCTCAAGTGATCCTACTTCCTCAGCCTCTCGAGTAGCTGGGACTACAGGCATGCGCCACCATGCCGGACTAATTTTTTTTTCTATATATTTTTAGTTGTCCACATAATTTCTTTCTTATTTTCTTTTTTTAGTAGAGACGGGGTCTCGCTCTTGCTCAGGCTAGTCTTGAACTCCTGAGCTCAAACAATCCACCTGCCTCGACCTCCCAGAGTGCTAGGATTACAGGCGTGAGCCACCGTGCCTGGCCTTGCCCACATTTTAGTGGGGTTGTTTGACATTTTCTTGCTGATTAGCTTTAGTTCTTCGTAGATCCTGGTTATCAGCCCTTTATTAGCTGTATAGTATGCAAATATTTTTTCCCATTTGGTAGGTTGTCTATTGACTCTATTGATTGTTTCCTTGGCTGTGCAGAGGTTTTTAATTTAACCAAGTCCCATTTATTTATTTTTGTTGTTGTTGTGATTGCCTTTGGTTTTTTTTTTTTCCATAAATTCTTTGCCTAGACTACTATCTATAAGAGTTTTTCCAACCTCTTCTTCTAGAATTGTTAAAATTTCATGCCTTAGGTTTAAGTCTGTTATCCATTGTGAATTAATTTTTGTGAGTGGTGAGAGGTACGGATCCTGTTTCAGTCTTCTACATGTGACAATCTAATTTTCCTGGCACCATTTATTGAATAGAAATTGTTTTCCCCAGTGTATGTTTTTGTCTGCTTTGTCAAAGATCAGATGGAAATATGAGGATGGTTTTATATCTTGGTTCTCTGTTCTGATTCATTGGTCTAGGTCTCTGTTATTGTGCTAGTACTACGCTGTTTTGGTTACTATAGTCTTGTAGTACAGCTTGAAGTCTGATAAAGTGATGCCTCCCAATTTGTTCATTTTGCTTAAGGTTGCATTGGCTATTTGTCTTCTCTGGTTCTACACGAAGCATAAAATTATTTTTCTAGATCTGCACAAAATGACATTGATATTCTAATGGGGATTGAATTTAATCTGTAGATCACTCTGGGTAGGATAGACCCTTTAACAATGTTGATTCTGCTGAATATTGAGCATGATGTATTTTTCTATTTGTTTACAACCTCTGCAGTTTCCTTCCTCAGTTTTCCTATTTCTCCATGTAGAGATCTTTCACTTCCTTGGTTAGATATATTCCTAGGTATTTTATTTTCTTTTTTGCTGTTATAAAATGTATTGAGTCTTTGATTTGATTCTCAGCTTGACTGTTGTTGTTGCATAGGAATGCTGCTAATTCGTGTACATTGATTTTGTAACCTTGGACTTTGCTGAAATTATCAATTTCAGGAGTTCCTTGGCAGAATTTTTGGGGTTTTCTAGATATACGATTGTTTCATCAACATAGAGCAATAGTTTGATCTCTTCTTTCACCATTTGTATACTCTTGATTTCCTTCTCTTGCCTGATTGCTTTGGCTATGATTTCCAACACTATGTTGAACAGAAGTAGTGACAGTGAACATCCTTGTCTGGTTCTGGTTCAGTTTTTCCCTGTTCAGTATGATGTTGGCTGTGGATTTGTCATGTATGGCTTTTATAATATTGAGATATGTTCCATCTGTGCCTATTTTATTAAGAGTTCTTATCATAAAAGGGTGACGAATTTTGTCAAATGGTTTTTCTGCCTCCATTAAGATGATCATATGGTCTTTGTTTTTGCTTTTATTTATGTGGTGAATCACATTTATAGATTTGTGTATGTTGAACCATCCTTACATCTCTGGGATGAAACACACTTGATCGTGGTGGGTTATTTTTTTGATGTGTACCTGAATTTGGTTTGCTAGGATTTTATTCAGAATTTTTCATCTATATTTATAAGAGATATTGGTCTGTAGTTTTCTTTTTTGGTTGAGTCCTTTTCTGGCTTTGATATCATTGTGATATTGGCTTCATAGAATGAATTGGGGTGATTTCTTCTGTCTTTATGTTTTGAAATAATTTCTACAGTATAGGTACCAGTCATTCTTTGCAGGTCTGGTAAAATTGGGCTGTGAAATCATCTGGGCTAGGACTTCTTTTTATTAGGAGATTTTTTTTATTGCTGCCTCAATTTTGTTACTGGGTATTGGTCTGTTCATGAGTTCTGTTTCTTCCTGATTTAGTCTAGGGAGGTTGTGTTTACAAGAACTTGTCCATTTCCTCAACGTTTTCAAGTTTCTGTGCATAGAGATTTTTATAGTATTGAGAAATGATATTTTGTATTTCTGTGGTAATAGTTGTAACATCTCCTTTTTCATTTCTAATTGAGCTTATTAGGGTCCTTTCTTTTCTGTTTCTGGTTAATCTAATGAGAGGCCTGTCAATTTTGTTTATCTTTTAAAAGAACCAATTTTTTGTTTCATTAATCTTCTGTATAATTCTTTTGTTACTGATTTTATTTAGTTCTGCTCTCACCTCAGTTATTTCTTTTCTTCTGCTGGGTTTGGGATTGGTTTGCTCTTCCTTTTCCAATCGTTTGAGATGATTTATTCAATTGTCAATTTGTGATATTTTTGTCTTTTGAATGTAGGTATTAATGGCTGTGAATTTTCCTATTAAATGGCTGTTGCTACTGAATCCCACAGATTTTGATAACTTGTATCCCCTTTGTCATTTAGTTCATAGACTCTCTTGATTTCCATCTTAATTTCCTTCTTGACCCAATAATCATTTAGCAGTAGGTTGTTTAAATTCCTTGACTTTGTGTAGAGTTGAGTGTTTCTATTGTAATTGATTTCTAATTTTATTCCACTGTGGTCTGAGAAGATGCATGGTATAATTTCTATTTTTTGAAATTTGTTGAGGCATGTTTTGTGGCCTAGGATGTGATCAGTTTTAGGGAATATTCCATGAGCTGTTGGAAGACTGTATATTGAAAAACCATTGAATAATGGTTTTTGAGTAAAACATTCTGTAAATGTGTGTAAGGCCATTTGTTCTAGAGTTTAAGTCTATCATTTCTTTGCTCATTTTCTGATTGGTGGATCTGCCTTGTTCTGTCAGCCTGATGTTGAAGTCCCCAGATATAATGATGCTGCTGTTTATCTTTTTTTTTTTTTTAGATCAGATAGGGTTCGCTGTATGAATCTGGATGCTCTTGTGTTAGGTGCATAAATATTTAGGATTGTTATATCTTCGTGTTGGATTGTTCTCTTCATCATTATATAATGACCATCTTTTTCTTTCCTTTTGCTGATTTGAAGTCTATGTTATTTGATACAAGAATAGCTACACCAGCTTTCTTTTGGTTTCCATTCGAATGGAATATTGTTTTCCATCCCTTCATCTTGAGTCTGAATGAGACCTTGTGGGTTACATGTGTTTCCTGGAGACAGCAGATACTGGCTTGTATTTTTATTTTAATCCATTCAGACAGCCTATGTCTCTTGAATGGGGAGTTCAAGCCATTCGCGTTTATTGAAGAAATTGATAAATGGGGAGGATTTCTGTCCATCCTGTTGAATAGAACTTTATTGCTTTGTTTTACCACTTGAGCCATTATGGTACTTGGGCTCTGAGCTTTAGATTTTGGATGATTTTACATGGGTGGATGATTATTGTGCTGATCTGTGTATTGATATAATGGAGTTCTGAGTACTTTCTGCAGGGCAGGGCAGGTGTTGACAAGAAAATATGGAACACTTCACAAATTTGCATGTCATCCTTGTACAGGGGCCATGGTATTCTTCTCTGTATTATTCTCATTTTAGTATATGTACTACCAATATGAGCACAGTACTAAGGTTTTCAATAGGACCATACTATGAATAGTAAGACAAGTTTACTCCAGTAGGAATTAAGATAGCAGCATATATTTCTGCTATTAGCTTGGCATTATATTAAATTCGTAGTGTTGATATAGTTGTATTTATACTAAATACAGAAATTAATTCCTTTATTTTATTTCAGCATGTTATGGGGGTACAGATGATTAGGTTACGTATGATGCCCTCCCTCTCCCCCAAGTCTGAGCTTCAAGTGTGTGCATTCCCCTGGAGCAGAAATTAATTCCTTATATGTGATTGGGCCCAGAATTAACTCTTTTGACCTAGTTTCCCATTCCTTTCCCTTCCATTCATCCTTAACTTCTCTGTTTCTCTCTCTCTCTCTCTGTCTCCCCCATCCCTCTCATCTCTCTCATCCCTCTCTTCATGAAGCACTCTAGAATAATTAGGAGATTAGGATCTGAAACGTGAGATTGTGATGGTATAAGTAGATCTCTTGGGACCCCTTTTGTCATGAATCCCCAAATTGATCCCACAGATTTGAAGTAAATATTCCCAGGATGTTTGAAATGTCATTGTGGGGTATTGGTTTTTTTCTCAGCTGTCTGACCTTAAGCACGTCTAAAAAGCAGTTCCCTGGAGCTCTAGAGGCCCCTGGCTTAATGCAAAATATAGTTAAGATTAGTACAATTCTCTCTGCAGCTGCCTTATGTTGTGAAGAGTAAAATATGAAAAAATACAAAGTATTCAGGTCAAATATTGAAATATGAAAACTTGACTTTATTTTAATAAATAACAGTCTATTCTAAATCATTAAGAAATCTTACAAAGATGTCTGATTCATAATCAGGGTAATAACTACTGAGAAGATCTAAAAACTTATTTTCAGTACACATATGAGTTATGTCAATCCTAGTATACAACTGGTAGAATTGGAACACTGACAGCTGTGTCCAACTTAAAAGATATTTTAAGGATTCGTGTATTCTCAGTCCACTTCTAATATTAAAATGTTTCCAGGACTATGAAATATCTTGAAATAAAACCTTAAAGTTACCTTTTAAGTAAAATCTAAGTGAAGAATGCTTTAAGAATTTAATAAAATAAATTAATTGATGAACTGTTGATATATAAAGCAACAGAAAATAAAAGGTATGGTTTGTGAGAATTCTTCAATGTGTTTTACTGCCAGATCAGTGATAAACTTGTACTTGCCTCTAAACATTAAAATTTAAAACTCACTGTATATTTCTTGTCTTCCTGAAAGGAAGTTAATAGTTTTCTAACCTCAGATATAGATGTAGACCCAAAATTTTAAATGAGATTATTACATCATGGTTGAAATTCAAATCCTGGAGTTTATTTATAATTTATCTGTAATAGGAAAATGAAGAGGGTGAAGGACTACAACATAGATGGAGAGCCTATTGCTTTTAGAGATGTCATTTAACAACCAAAATAAACTTATGAGGTCAGTGATGGTATTCAACTTTTATTGAGGAGGAAATTGAGACTCAGACAATTAATTAATTTGCCTGAACAATATAAGTGGTGAGTGAGTGCCAGAGATGAGATTTAAGCCGGAGTGTTTATGACTCCAATGTCAAGGACCCTTTCTTATTCTTCAGACTCCTTAGGGAGTCTAAAATTCTACATTGTGTCCATTCTTCAGTACAAACAGTTCAGTGCTGTATTCATTTTTAATATGCCAATTCTTAGCTAAGCAAGCAACACCCACATTTGTTATTGCTTCTTTTTGCTTAATGTCCTTATCTTTTTACCAAAGACTGTGGACAAGCACAAGCAGTGTTGCTGAGATCTTGTAAATGTGTAAAAAATCTGAAAACTAAGTCCTATTGTGGTGATGGTTGTGGTAGTGTGTGTGTAACCACATCATAAACACATAGACAAATTCCAGTAGATCCTGCTGATAATCTAATTACCTCCAATGGTTCCTGTCTTTTACAAAGTAATTTACTAGACAGGAAAATGCAATTGTCTCCTAATATATTAAAACTAAAAAAAGAGACATTTAGGCTATATGATAATTTAGGTTTCTTTTTATTTTTGAGCAGTGTGAACACTGTAACAGTTTTGATTCTTCCTGTCCATGACCCTGTTGTTTGTGTCATCTGTGATTTCTTTCATCACTGTTTTGTAGTTCTCCTTGTAAAGATCTTTCACCTCCTTGGTTAAATGTATTCGTAGGTATTTTATTTTCTTTACAGCTATTGTAAATAGTATTGAGATTTTGATTTGACTGTCAGTTTGTTCTTAGTATATAGAAATGCTACTGATTTGTGTACATTGCTTTTGTAACCTGAGAGTTTGCTGAATTTGTTTATCAATTCTAGGAGACTTTTGATGGAGTTTTTAGGGTTTTCTAGATACAAAATTATAGTGTCAGCAAACAGGGATAATTTGACCACCTCTTTCATGATTTGGATGCCCTTTTATCTCTTTTCTTGCCTGATTATTCTTGCTAGGACTTCCAGTATTATGTTGAATAGAAGTGGTGACAGTGGATATCCTTGTCTTGTTCCAGTTCTGAGGGGGAATGCTTTCAACTTTACCCCATTCAGTATGATGTTGGCTGTGGGTTTGTCATATATAGCTTTTATTATTTTGAATTATGTTCCTTCTGTGCTTAGTTTGTTGAAGGTTTGATCATGAAAGGGTGCTGGATGTTATTGAATGCTTTTTCTGCATCTATGGAAATGATCATATGGGCTTTGTTTTTACTTTTCTTTGTGTGGTGAATCACATTTGTTGATGTGTATATGTTGAACCAACACTGCATCCCTGAGATGAAATTGCTGTGAATAGGTCTGGGCCAGGGCTTTGTTTTGGTGGGAGGAGGGAGTTTTATTATTTTTTTTTTAATTACTGTTTCAATCTCACTACTCATTTTTAGTCTGTTTGGGATTTCTATTTCTTTCTGATTCAGGCTTGGAGGATTGTATGTTTTTAAGAATTTATCCATTTCCTCTGGGTTTTTTAGTTTGTGTATATAGCAGTTTTCATAATATTCATGGATGATATTTTGTGTTTCTGTGGTATCAGTCACGTCTCCTTTTTCATTTCTATTGAGCTTATCTGAGTCCTTTCTCTTCTAGTTAATTTACCTAGTGGTCTCTCAATTTTGTGTATCTTTTTAAGAAACCAATTTTTTGTTGTTTCATTGATCCTTTGTATTGCTTTCTTAGTTTCTATTTCATTTAGTTCTGCTTTGAGCTTTGTTCTTTCCTTCTGCTGGCTTTGGTTTTAGTTTGTTCTTTTGTTAGTTCCTTGTGGTATGACATTAGGTTGTTAATATGTAATTTTTCTGTCTTTTTGATGTAAGCATCTAAGGTTATAAAGTTTGAACTTTTCCCTTAACACTGCTTTTTATATATCCCATAGATTTTTGGAAGCTTCTGTCACCTTTGTCATTCAATTTAATTTTTTTTTTATTTCCATCTTGATTTCATCAGTAACCCAAGGACTGTTCAGCAGCAGGTTGTTAATTTCCATATTTTTTTGTAGTTTTGAGAGTTCCTTTGATAATCAATTTTTATTAGTTTTATTAGTTTTATTTCACTGTGATCTGAGAAGAAGGTACATGGTATGATTTCAGTTTTTCTGAATTTGCTGAGATTTGTTCTGTGGCCTTGCATATGAGCAATCTTGGAGAATGCCGTATGTGCTGATAAGAAGAATGAACATTCTACAGTTTATGTGTAGAATGTTCTATAAATGTCTGTTACGTTCATTTGTTCTAGAGTCTCATTTAAGTCTAATGTTTCTTTGTTGATCTTCTGCCTCAATGATCTGTCTAGTTCTCTCAGTAGAGAGTCAAAGTTCGTGGCTATCATGATATTGCTGTTTATTTCTTTCCTTAGATCTAGTAGAACTTGCCTTAGGAATCTGGAAGCTCCTGTGTTAGGTGCATACATATTCAGAATTGTTATATCTTCTCATTGAATTGATCCCTTTGTCATTATGTAATGACCATCTTTGTCTGTTTTTGCTGTTGTTGATTTAAAGTCTATTTTATCTGATATTAGAATAGCTACTCCTCACTTTTGGTTTCCATTTGCATAGAATATTTTTTTCTATCGCTTTACTTTGAGTGTATGAGAATTTTTGTGAGTTCAGTGGGTGTCTTGGAGACAGCATATATTTTGGTTGTGTTCTTTAATCCATTCAGCTAATTTACATCTTTTAAGGGGTCTTCAGGACCATTCACATTTAATGTTAGTATCGATAGTGAGATACTGTTCTGGTCATCATTTTGATTGTTACATAGTTGCTTTGTTCTCTCCTTTGTGTTACTGTTTTATAAGAGCTGTGAGTTTTACCTTTTCGGTGTTTTTACACTGGTGGTTATTGTTCTGTCTCATGTATAGTACCCTATTTAAGCATTTGTTTTAGGGCAGTTCTAGTGGTGACAAATTCCCTTCATGTTTGCTTTTCTGGGAAAGACTTTATTTCTCCTTCACTTATGAAACTTAGTTTTGCAGGATACAAAATTCTTGGTTGGCAGTTATTCTCTTAAAGGAAATTAAGGATAGGACCCCAGTATTTTCTGGCTTATAAGGTAAAGTTTCTATTGAGAATTCTGCAGTTAGCCTCATGGTTTTTTTTTGTAAGTTATTTGATGTTTTCACCTTATGGCTCATAGGAGTTCTTCCTTCATTTTGATTTTGGCCAGTCTGATGACTATATGTCTTGGTGATTCCTTTTTTGTAATGAATCTCCCAGGTGTTTGTTGAGCTTCTTGTATCTGGGTGTGCAAATCTCTAGCAAAACTAGGGAAGTTTTCCCCAATTATTCCCTTAAATAGGTTTTCCAGGCCTTTTGATTTTTCTTTTTCACCCTCAAGGATACATATAATTCTTATATTTGGCCATTTTACATAATACTATATTTCTTGTACACTTTATTGAGTCTTCTTAATTCTTTTTTATTTACTTTAGACTGTCTGGATTAATTTGAAAGAATTTCCTTCAAATTCTGAAATCCTTTCTTCTGTTTGGTCTAATGTATTTTTATAACTTTAGACAGTGTTGTGTATTTCTCTAAATTTATTTTTCATTTCCAGAAGTTCTGTTTGTCTTTTTTTAACATATCTCTTTAGTCATTTTTTTTCATTTCCTGAATAATTCTTATGATTTCTTTGAGTTGGTTTTCGTTTTCTCTTAGATTTCATTGAGCATCCTTACATTCCATATTTGGAATTTATCACCTGTCATTTCAGTGTTTTCATGTTGGTTGGGATCCATTGCTAGACAGCTGGTGTGCTCCTTTTGGGGCGTGTCCTTTTGTCCTAATTTTTCATACTTCTATAGTTCATCTGTTGATTCCTTCTCATTTGGAGCAGCTTTCACTTCTTGTTTTAGGGTTTTTCTTTTGTTTAAATGGGACTCTTTTCTCCCTTTATTTTTAAGGGTGTGTCTGTAGCATATGCTGGGTAAGAACTTTTGGGTTTGCTTGTGGGTTCTTTGATGGGAATCTAGGTTCTGGATGGATACCTTGCTTACAGATATCTTTAATGTTGTGGTTTTTCTCAGTTGCTAGTTATTTGTAGGCTCTAGTGGTGGTGTACCATGGGCATGGGCAGATTTATTTTCTCTTGTCAGTAAAGGAGGTCTTTGAAATAATTTCTCTTTCCCAGCCCTGTGGTCTTAACAGTTTGAATTACATTGGGACTGCCAGTTTAATCTCTTAGTAGGTGGCACTTGTGGGTAAGACTCAGTCTTGCCTTGTGTGATTAAATCGGTAAATGTTGTAATGGCTTATACAAGTTGTCCTCCCTGCCAGTATGTGGCACTTGCAGGAAAGAGCCAACTGCAGTGGTGTCTTTTGAAACCTGCGACCAGTTCTAGTCAACTGGGAAAAGCATTTGGATGTACCAGGTGGTGGGCAGGGCCCTGGAGCTCCAAGGTCACTGGTTGTGCTTTACCATAGCCGGGAGTGTGAAGGAATGAGGCTGGGCATGGCTAGGTCCAACAAGCCTGCCATCAGGCTCCATAAAGGTGGGCACGAGAGCTGTCTTATCAGTTGTCAAGAGTCAGCTCCCAGGCTGCTGGACAAATCCACCAGAAAGGGCCTGAAGCAGCTCCACCAAGCCAAAAAATTTGCTCATGAAGGAGGGTCAGTCTGGGATTCAGAGTCGTGTTTCACTTTTCTCCCTCCTCTTTTGTCCTGTGGATCTGCTTCTGGCATATGGCTGCAAGCAGCAGCCCAAACTAGCAAAGCTCACCAGCAATGGCATTGATGCTTGGAGCTTCCCTGTCCAGAATCCTGCCTTAGACTGTGTGGCTTTCCTGTGTGAGGAGGGGTGCTCCATGAGCGTACTATGGCTTGGACCCACACCACACTCTTCTTTTAGTTCTTCCTGCGTGGGCTCTCTCCCCTCCCAAGATTAGTTCACAAATCTCCCCTCCATACTACTGAGCAACATGATTGAGTCCTTGGCATACAAGATCCAGCCTGCAGGCCTGTCCTGTGATCCCCCAGTTTCATTCCCTTACTGTGCCAGGGAGAAGTGTGCTGGTTCTGAGTTGCCTGTGGAGCCCTCAAGCGGGTTCAGTGTCCTCTACTTTGGGGTATGCCATCCTCTGCTGGAGCAGCCAGGCAGGCAGTACTGCAGAAGGCTGGTGGTCAGGGTGCTTACAGTCCAAGTACCCCTGTTCCCCTATAGGTCTTTAAGAGGAAAAGCATGAGCCCCTCTCTTTGCGGAAGCTTGGATGCGGTGGGAACACCAACAGAAGGAAAGCAGCCACTCCTAGGAGCTCCAGCTCAATCATCCCTTGGGGCACCTGTGACAACTTACATGGGAACTTCCATGGCTTGCCAGCAGCTCTGGGCAGGGTAGGGGAGGAGGATCAGAAGAGTCTGAATGGAGAAGATGTGGCAGTCTGGTCCCTTTTGTCCTGAGGAGTCCCCCTGGCCTGTTGCACTCTCCTCTACCCTGAACAGAGCCCACCCTCAATGTCCAAACTTTGTGATCACACAGTTCCCCTGGGATCCAGAAGCTCCCTGTGGCCACCGCAGTGTGGGCAGGAGTTGGGAAATGTTTCTGTGGGAAACAATGATAAATCAACTGAAGGGCTGAAGTTCCCTGGGGAGGACAAAGGCACACAATCGGTGGAAAAGCAGCATGGTGCCCACCTCCTCGTTTTGAAACTTTTTTGAGGGGGAGCAACCCAAAGGGTGCTGGAGCCCAGTGGTGCTTTCTCTTGAGACCTGATGTGCTTAGGGACATCTTTAATGTGACTGATTAATAGCTCTGTTATTTCTTTGGGAATATCTACTGGTATGAAGTAATTTTGCTTCTCTCCTATGTTGTGGATGACTGGTTCACTTTAAGATTGGACTTACGTTAGTTGAGGTATGCAAAACAAGGACTTATTGAAAAGGTTACTGCAAATCCCCTTTGCTAGTGATAGCATGAGAAAGTGTGGTTCTGCCACATGTTAGATAGTGGTTGGACACTAGACTAGAAAACAGAGAACTTTGAATCTTATTCCCTTCTCAAAATGAATTTATTGTGTGATTTTCAGTGTGACAAAGTTTCAGGACCTCTGTCTTTCAATTTCCTCCTCCACAGAAGAATATCATGACTATTCCATCTAACATGTAAGATACTTAGGAGGATGAAATCAGATTATACTGTATATGAGATAGTATTGGAAAAAATATTATTATATAACTGTAAACAGCTATGAGTAACAATAGTGACAAGTAATGCTTTTATCATTTAACTGTGTTTTATATTTCTTTATTTTTTAGTTGACATCTTTACCTACTGGGCAAGCCACCAATTGCCCACATATAAGTAGTGCTAATGTGTTTTATGATTTAATGCTTCTGTGTCTGATTCATCTTAATAAATGACAAAGCATCTAGCTCAGTGTCCAGCACATAGTAAAGTGTTGAATACATATTTGAATAAATTGTGTAAGAATACTTACAGGATATAGCATATCAGAATCAAGTTCCTTCAAGGCTGTCATATCTATGCAAACGTCTTATGTTTAATGTTTTAGCTTGCAATCTGCACTTTGCCGTCAGAAAATTATCTTATTAGACTAAAATGTTAACGTGAGGTTATAAATTGTTCACATTTTGGTTGTAAAATAAAAAATACTTAAGCGAGTAAGGTTTGAGACAACCTATCACACCTGATATCCCTGTAGAATAAAGATTAGGGGAGAAAAAACCAACCTAGAAGCCAAGATAGAAGTATATATCTGTGTGTATCTGTATATTTTGCCAATAACACATATAACTCTGATGTCTTATGTTCAGAAAAAATTTACTGAGCTAGCTCTAGAAGTGTTAGTTATCAGATTTTTTGTTTATTTCCTGACTTTATCCAAATTGTAAAATTTGAGGGGAAAATGATTATCATTAGTATTTTTATTTTGAATTTTGTCAAGTGGGAGACTTGTAGTGCTTACTTTCAGGACTTAGAGTGTATTTTTTTTTTGGTTCTGAATTTTTTCATAATTTATATAAGGGCTGGATAAATACTCAGATTCTATAAAAAGATATTTTAAAAATATGCTTATTATAAGCTCAAGCTCATAGGATTATTTTAATGATTTTTATTTTTACAGGTTCTGGTATATTATTTAAGTGAACCTACTAACATTTTTATTAATAATTAGATTAAAATATCCAGTTAGAAATGTAAATAGATTCAATCATTGAGGAAGAAAGAGAGCCCTTTTAATAAGTTCTAATTGAATTATTTCTTATTTTCATTTTCAGTATAACAATTTAAAATTTAGAGTAAAGATCTCCTATAGTAGGTGGTCAATTTGTTTTATGGCATGAATCTCTGCCATAAGTGAGGAAATATTGTTAAAAACATTGTCAAATTGAGCTTAAAAGTGCTAGTTTTTCTTCTGTTTTTGTTATATTACCAAGTTGCATACTTTTAGAAAAAGCCCAATGTAAGAAGCGCTACTAAAAAGAAAGAGACAAAACCTTTTAATAGTGTTGGTTGAATTCCCCATTCTAATTTAAATCAGTGAAAACAATGCTTACTCTACATCAATTTTTCTGATACATAATTGGTTAGTGAAGAGATTAAATTATGAATGTCACATTTAATTTAAAACTAAAGAGAGAAAAAGCATTATCACAGAGAATATGCTCTTCTGTGAATGTCAAGTGCAACTTGTTGAAGGTCTTTTGAAAAAACAAGAAGGAAAGTCCTTGTTGCGCATAAGTTATGCATGCTTAGAGTACCTACCAGTTTGGAATACAGATGCTAAAGTCTACTTTTGATTATCACTGTTTTTAATGGTAGTTGACTATTGGAATCACCCTGCCTGTACTTTCCACTGGAAGGGAATGAGCCTATGCTACTGTGAAACAGAATGGATCCAAAGACTCTTAAAATCTGTGTAGAAAATAGTATTTTGCCTAGGAAGTTGGGTTTCACATTCTGTGATTCAGTATTTATTGGTAACTTATTAGGAGTTTCTAGATAGCCCTTTTCTCTACTTTGTGTTCCTTTGTTCTTCTCAAATATTGGTTTCCCTTAACAAAAAATATCTTTTGTCAGCATGATGCTGTGTAACTGAGGACGTTGCCAAATGTTAGCCTGCTCATTTCTGTTCATTTTTTGGCCTTTCATATAAGGTTGTTGAGAGGGTTAACAGGGTTATTAATTCACGTAAACCTCTTCCACAGTTCCTGGCACATAGTCATCAGTATTTTGGGCAGGTGATAAGTACATTTCCATTAGATAGATCAGGGAAATGAGCAACACAGAAATATTTATTTCCTTAGTACAAAAACATTATTGGGCTCATACAGAGACATTGAGTTATACATTTGGGCCATTCTTACTCCCTTCTGTACTGTTCAGTTGGCCTGTCATTCACACTATCTCCAAGCCTAAAAGTCCTCTACCCACCAGTGTAGTTAGGCAGTGGTGCTTGGCATTTTAGGGGGAAAAAAATCTAGAAAAATGAAAAAAAATGCAAATATTATAATATCATGGGAATGAATATGAAAGATGTGGCTTGAGATTTTAAAACTAGAAGAGTGAAATAATTTTTATCAGTATTATTAAAAAGATTAATATTAATATATTATTCCAGCATTTATTACATACAGTTATCAACATTTTACTTCTTTACTATAAAAAAATTTAAAATGATATTGTGAGAATGGAATGAGTTCCTGGCAGTTTAAAAAGCTCATTGGATATAATGAACTCATAATGTTGCCAGTGCTGTAGAAGTAGTTTACCCTCCCATCAGTGGAAGTCCATTTGCCTTCAGTGAGTGTGCTGGATAACATTTTCAAACGTACTAAATAAAATATTAACATAGGGCCATGGTTGGGACAACTGGCTTAGTTCTACTTTATGCAAGCATTGGTATGGAATATTTCTTTCAGGAGACAAACATTATAACACTTTTATCTGCAGAGAGAAGAGCTTATTTTGCCAAATGCACCATAGAGAATATTTAAGCAAAATGTTTAGTGGCTTTATATAGTTTACCATTCCATCTGTTTGGTAATTTTAATAAAAAAAAAAACCCACAATTTAAGCACACCATTGTTAAACATTATTTTCCTTATTCAATTTGTTCATTTAGCCAGGAAAACATGTTTTAGTAATTTTTACTCAAGCTTTACCCTCAGGTCATGGATGGGGTTAGCATAGGTTAGAGCTGCTTTTATTATTTGCAAGACTTGAATGATAATGGCTTTATTAGTAATTCTCATAAACCATCATATTTAATGCTAATTCTTTTTAAAGTAAAAGTTTGTTATGAGGCCAGAAGGTACAGGGATATACCTGTTTTGGAGACAGAAGTAGGACAAATCTCTCTGTTTAAATGTGTAATATATATGGGACAAACTCATGAGTTTCATATTCATTTTACTTTCAAAAATCAGATTCTTATGTTTATAAATGTTTCCCTAGGTTAACTATTTAATTTTTGAGAGTGGATTGATTTCATTTTCAGTGTTATCTGCTACCTGGCTTGCCTAAAAAATTCAAAGATAGTTATGGCCCCCTTGTGGTCAAATGGTGTAAAGTTATCAAGATGGAAAAAAACTATACTTTTTCTAAAACAGTGTTCTTGAAAATTCCAAGACTATGGCTTAAAAATCAGAAAACTGTCTGATAGATAATAAAGATATAAGTTGATTATTTAATCAACCTAAGGTCAAACATCCAATTTTTATGTAAATAGGTAACTGTTCAGACTTAATGTGAATAATGTCTAAATAATTACATTCCTCACCCTACCCTCTGACATTTTACTTTAGATGTATTAGCAAGGTAGTAAAAAAAGTATGTTTTTTATGATGCTGAATCCTAATTATAAATAATCTAATACTTAAAACCTATAAAGATAGGAAGATGTGAAACAGCATCTTTTATGTATGTGTTTTGGTAGTTAAATCCTAACATTTTTATTAAAATAATCATCTAGTTTTTCATATAATTCATTTTACTTTCTCTTAGGTGAAGGATCTTGAATCATTTTAGAGAAACTAACATTAATGAAGTAAATTTTTAAAGGTTTTTCTTTGTTCAGTGTTTTATGTTCTATATAAGAAACAAGTTGATATTAAGAAGTATATATATGAATATATTTTAATAATTCATAATATAAATAAGCAATTGCTCTTGTCACAGTCATGATAAGACTTTAAATTATTTATACTGAAAAATTTTGAATTTGAGGGTTTGTATTCTACCTATGGAAACATTATATGCTTAGAAAAAATAATCAGGATTTTGGCCAATTTCTCTCTAAAATAGCATGCAAAAAATTATATAAGATTGTTTTATGTATAAATCTTTCGATTTAAAATATGAAAACAGATGGTAGTGAAATAAGCAGGAATAAATCCTGTTATGCAAATATAACTACTATCTGTGAGTTGTTTAGTGAAACAATCTTTTTAGTTTTGATGTGGTTTTAAGAGTGGAAAAGAAAAAAGGTCTTATATGTGCTGATAGGTATTCAAAGCCTGTCCCAACCAGTGCCAATTTGATATTACTATTTTTGTCAGGTCCACTCTACTTGATCTCATGGGATAAACTTCTATCTTCAGGGAAGAGATGGAAAAGCTAGCAGAAATTAAATGAATACTTCAATAAAGGTCACAAAGAATTTATCAGAGCTTTGCTAGATTAAAAAGTATCTGTGAAGGCAAAACTAATCTCTGGTGTTAGGAGCATGAGGGATGTTTCTGGAATACTGGTAATTTCTGTGTTTCGATATGAGTGCATCATATGAAAACGTTTACCTTGTTAAAATTTGTTATTTATATACTTTTTTGTATACTATTTTTCAGCAATAAATGAAAAAGAAAAATAATATTTGTGAACACTTATAGAATGTTATAGAAATGTTTGTCTGAAAATACTGATATGTCAAGAATGAATTAATATTCTTTGAAATACAGTTTTATGTAGAAATCACTCTAAAATACTTTATAATTCTTTAATGAAATAAGTTTTATGAAATATTTCTTCTATATAATTAACCCAAAGTCAGGGAAAAGAAAGCTGTCTTCCAAATGATCAATTAATTGCTTTCATGTCATGGGAAGTTTGCTAGCTGATTTTGAATGTTTGAATATTTATTTAGAATGTAGTAGTAGGAACAACCTGAACTGTGTTTTACTCTGAATCTATGTTACCTCAAGCAAGTCCTAATATTAGATTCCGAATTTGTAAAAATGGGGGCAATTATTATATTCTTTGCAGCATTAAATTAGATGACACATGAGAAAGTTGATAGCACAAAGTATGCTCATAATATATTTTTAATAAAAATTAGCTTTTTAAAAGCCTTTTCCCCAGTGGGGATCTTACCTTAATCTCCTATTAAAAATGGATGGATTTGCTGATTTGCTGGCAATACCAAAAAGTGAACATTTGTTGCTTTAAAATATCCATCATTTCATTAAAGCATTAGCCAGATGGATCTATAATTTATACATGGTGTTTGTCAATGTGATATAGGGAATGAGCTACATAAGGGTAGTATCCTCTTTAGGGTGATATTTGGTTTTGAATTTTAGTATTCTATTTAAATTTGTATAATTAGAAAAAATTATTTTGGAATAATTATTTGGGAATAATAAAAAAACAATATATGCCTATTCTTTGGCATTATATTCCTGAGTATATATTCTCAGAAAATAAAAGTAGGAAAAATAGTAAAAAGCCACAAAGATGGAATAGTAAAAAACTATCTGTAGTCTAAATGTCACACAATAATAGAATAGTTAGAATTATAATTTATTCAGTGGGTAGAGTATTATATAATTTAAAACCTAATATTATGAAGACTTTGTTACCATATGGACAGCGATTCATGTGAAAAAGTAAAATTTAAAAAGACTATGACATACCATGACTCCAATGGTGATACCACGGTTCCCATTATTTATTATAATTATATATCTGAACAAAGACTATCCATGAATTAGGAAAAAAATGTAAACATTTCTTGAGCTACAGTGTTGGAATTTGGGGTGATAACGTTCCTTTAATGTTGCTACAATTTTGTTCTTTCCACTTGGGCTGGATGAGATGGAGAGTACATAATAAATGTAAGAACAGTCCTTTTTGATTAGACCTAGGACATTTTTCCTCTCAGACTGATTTCTATTTACAATGCAATGTGGTTTATTTGGTAGAAATATATAAAAATTTTACAAAATTGAGGTGCTTTGCCATGGAGTTCTGTGTTTGCTTCTTTCCCAAATGTACCTTTGAAGTTCGACCTAAACATCTCTTAGAAAATTTAAAAGTGAAATGTCAGTTACTCAACAAGCACAGTTAACATGGCAGCAAATATGAATGTGCTGAGGCCTCTGGAAGCTTCTGGGTTTGGTGGCTCATCTGTGTTTCCCATTGCTGCTCCTTGTGCCCTGCTCTGGTTATATTCATAATAGAGCAGCAGCTCTCTCCATCCCACCTTGGGGTTGGAGGGCACGTATTCAAATGCACAGGTGA
>CAUYSK010059829.1:0-10945 GCA_963575035.1 Avahi laniger | reverse complement strand
TAGGAAGAAATGATCTGGACAACTAAAATATATATATATATATGTGTGTGTGTGTATATATACATATATATATATATATATATATATATATATATATATATATATATATATATATAAAAATAGCAGGCCATGGTGGCGTATGCCTGTAGTCCCAGCTATTCAGGAGGCTGAGGCAGAAGGATTGCTTGAGCCCAGGAGTTTGAGGTTGCTGTGAGCTACGCTGACACCCTGGCACTCTAGCCTGGGCAACAGAGCAAGACTCTGTCTCAAAAAAAAAAAAAAAAAAAAAAAGCCAATAGGAGTCAACCATAGAGAAAGAAAAAACTAACCCAGAGAACAGAAATGTTGATAGGAGCCTGATTCTAGTCTGCTTTCTGCTTTTAGCCTCTTTTCTACTTTAGGTTGGCTCTAAGGGTATCAAATATTGTAGAAGAATCAGAAGTCTAGAAGCTCCATGATACTGAATATAGAAAGAAGGGAATTTCCAATTGGGAGAAACCAGGATGGCCTTCAAAAAAATAGGTTTCATGTAGTATAAGATGGAAAAGTATAGCTATATGATCCTACAATAGCCCTTTCTAGGACCATTGCTACTCATAAAAAAATGAGGCAAGAATCTTCTAGAAATGTTAGACTAGGTAATTAAATTCAATCTGCCAACTGAAAATAACTAATAATACAGGACAAAAGTATTAAAAATATCTTCTTAAAAGCCAAAAATACCTGATTGAAATGAAGAATGAAGGCCCAAAGACATGAACCATCAGTGTCTTTTATTTCTCTTTGGACAGCAGCAAACAATTAGAAAATAAGTTTATTTAGAAAATTAATTTTTATAAATACATTATATAAGATGATATCCAAATGGCCAATAAGTGTATTCCCTGAGATTTGAACTCATTTCAAATCATTAGTAAAATGCAAATTAAAGTATGAGAGACTGTTACACTCTTGGAATAGCTAATATCAAAATTACTACAATATAAAATGTTAGTAAAATTATGAAAATAGGAAATTCTCATTCACTGGTATTTGTCACTTTGGAAAACATTTTGGCATTATTACCTAGTAATTCCTCTCTAGAAATACACCCAACAGAAATGTATGTACATACCAGCACACATGTACATGAATGTTCATACATATTATTCATTATAGTCAATTACTGGAAACAACAAAAATATTAATCAATAATGGAATGGATGAAAAACAAAATTCTTTCATATTTATCCAGTAAAATACTACACAGTGATGAAAAGGAGAACTATAGACGCATGCAACAACGTAGATGAAACTTTCATTTATAGTGTTAAATGAAAGAAGGCAGATACAAAAATTATATAATGTATAATTCCACGGACATAAATGTTGAAATACAAGAAAATCTAGAGCTGTATTTTTATTTGGTAAAAGTGTAAAGAACAAATAAGAAAATAATTATGATGAAAACCAGAAGAGTGCTTACCTGCGAGTTGGATAGAGTGACATGTGAGCATGCAGAGGCATCTGGGTAGTCATAATGCTCCAAATCTGAACAGGAGAGTGGTTTCGTGGGTGCTTGCTTTGCTTTGTGTTACATACTGGAGCTGTACATTTTTGCACAATATTTTGCATGAGTGTTAAATTTATAATAATAAACATTTTT
The DNA here is from genome assembly GCA_963575035.1 of Avahi laniger. Classification (NCBI taxonomy): domain Eukaryota; kingdom Metazoa; phylum Chordata; class Mammalia; order Primates; family Indriidae; genus Avahi; species Avahi laniger. Next base: position 9,300 of record CAUYSK010059829.1, on the reverse strand, counting down.
AAAAGGCAAGCTACAGGAAAAAGTATCATCACATGTAAGAAGAATGATGGAAAGTAGTCTTGAGGGACCAGCATCGTTTCACCCCTTATATTTAGTAAAAACTTAATCTATTTTCAGAACTAGCAAATAGATCTTGAGAACAAGCAGAAACCATAGAGATTATGAATATCTGTATATTACAGATGAGCAAGCGAGGCCTAACAGGTTTGTATATAAGCTCAATGTCACATAACTAGGTGGAACCGAGAACCAGGTCTTCTGCTTATGAGTATATATATTTTTTACTACACTCTTATTTCTTGCTAAATTCTCCTTTGAACTATGAATTTAAACTTTGGTATTATAAAAATTTTAACAATGTAATTTAAAAAATTTCCCCATTCTTGGAAAAATGTGTATACCTTGAATCCATTTCTTATGATAAATAGATTGACATCTTGGAATGGACTTTTAAAGGTACATTTTTTGAGATAATTTTTCTCTGAAACTTTTTTCCATTAGTAGTTAAGGTACATCATGAAATATCTTCACCTAGTAAATCTCTTCAGAATTAATGGATGTGCAAAATGTCAAATGATGCACATGAGTTAAAGGTGGGCTTTTAAGTAAGTGGGTGAGTTAATATCTCTGCTCACATCAAAGGGCAAGATTGCAAACCTAACAATCATGAATGTTGATTCTTTCTTGCATTTATTAGCATTGACTTATTATTATAAAATATAATGAGAAGGTGTGCACATGACATATAGTTACATAGTTTTACTTTATAATTTTAAAAAAAGGATTTTATATGGTAGGCCTTGACAAGGACATGCTTTAGAGATGTTTTTATCCTTGCTCACATGCAAAACCAACAGAAAAGAAGGGAGCTATTAATACATTCAATTCATTGAGCAAATATTGAGATAGTGTCCAGTAATGCAAGTTTAAAAGAGTTGTATTAGCAGTGTTTAGAAGTTAATGATATGATATTTGCATTCTGGAAGTAAAGGTTTGGTTGTATCACCGGTTTGTGATTTAATTCTTGTTCTCTACACAAATGTTAATTTCTCATTATTCCAAAGCCATCTTTATTACATGTGTATTCATCTGTTAAGTAGTAATCAATTAGTGATGAAAGCCAAAGCCCTGGGGGGAAAGAAATACACATATACAGTAGCAGTATTAATACTCTTGGTTTAAAGGACATTTTTGTGTGCTGAGTTTTGATTGCTCTGAATACTTGAAGATACTGCTGCCTTTCATCATGCCAGAAAACATGGAATTTTTCATTTCATTGTTTTCCTTGGCTTTCACAACAACCCTTGAGATTCGTTGTCAATCTGACTGTCATCTTCTGTATATTACAGCACCTAGAATTCAGTGTAATGCTTTCAGAGTAATATGTTTATTCAGTTTAGAATTTCACCTCACTTTAAATGGAGATCTCATACTTACGTTGTTCAATAATTTGTCACAATGCTCAGAGGAATACTTTAGCAAATTAAAGGGAAACAAAAACTTATTTCATTATTTAATGACACACTTTCTACTAACTAATTCATCCTTGTTATAAAATAAGGGAGATTTTTTTTTCTTCTGAGATTGGTGATCAAACCAGAAGAACAGATATGAACATTTGCTCTTCCAAGGCACTATGGGAAATAGGGAGAAGTAAAAGATACAATGCTTGATTTCAGTAGATGTTATATTCCAGTTAAATTAAATACTACAACAATATGATATTTAAATAGTAATTAATGTTTATTACAACAAAGTTGTAAAATATTTTAGTATTGGTATTAAAGGTCTATACCTAAATTTCACATATATTCAAATATTACAAATAAATACAATTACAAATAAATAAAGAGGAAATAAACTGTCACATTTTCTCAGTGCATCTATTGAACTGTCCGTTACTAAAATTTTACTTATTTGACTCTTATAATGCAATATTGAAACTCTACCATTTTACAATTTTTCTTTCTTCTTAGGGCCTTTCTGATTTATATCAAGCTTAGAAGATTGCTTTAATTTATAAAAATGAAAAAGTATTTAATATGTTTTTATGTGTGAAATGTTTCAAAAGGTAGACTATTGGGTTTGAAAGAGCTCTTTATTTACTTGACAATGTAATTTGTAAGTAGAATTTAAGAAAAAAGCATTAAATAATCTATTTTTAGGTGGTAAAAATAATTTATTTTTATTGGCTCTATATTCAAATCTATGATTATATACTAAAATTCATGCTTTTATAAACTGGATGTACTTAAGGTATAGCATTAATTTTAAAATATAAATATTTTCTCCTTGGATATTAATAAATCCAGATTGAACTTACTTACATGCATACGTATTTATGAACAAAAACTACAGCTCACCATTCAAATTCCAGAAATTAAGAAATTTTGAGAAAATAATTTCTAGAGCTCATATTTATGAATACTTTAAAATTAGACATTCTAAAGCAAATATTATTATGTACATCTAAGGCCTTAATGGGTTGCAATTGACATTTCCTTCTGGGTAAAACATTTGATTCCATAATGTCCACACGATATAAATGAAAAAGAATTTTAATAATTGTGCATCAGAACATGAAAGTAGGTCTCAAGAAAACAGTAATCGGTTCTTTAGTTTGGCTTGAAATGAATTAGAATTTTTCAGTTATTCTCATGTCAGTATATCAGAAATATTTTTCTAAAAATAAGCAAGCGTTTAAAGTAAATATCTGTGATTTTAAACAAAACAACATCAGAATAAAACAAAAATGAGGAATGCATCTTATTTATTGAACATGCATCTGCAAATGGAAAAGAGCTCATATATGATAAAAGAGACACTGCATCACTTTCCCGTCTCTGGGTCAACTGGACAGGAATGCTCAGGAAAGCAACTCCTCCGCAATCATTGAAGAAGTAGCACTGATAGTCTGACATGAATGCAGCACTTGGTTTTGAGGTGGTAGAGGACTTAGGAATATAATACCAGTCCTTTTCCATAAGGAGTCAATCTAGATTGGGTATAAGTCATGACAATGGATGATAAAGCGCTGCACGAGAACAAATAATAAAACTAGACAACAATATGAAGAATGTCTGCAAACACTGTGTGATAAGTGATGTAGGGGATATGTACTCTAGAAGCTCCAAGATGGAAAATATCATTCTTGGTTGATTATGCATTGTGATCAATTCTAAAACATTGGCCAAACATTTATTATAGAAAGTTATTTGCAACTATGTATGTCATTTATATCTTTGTAGACATAGAAAAGTTTGATTAAAAATAAAAGTATCTGGTTTGATGTAGTAAATAAAATGACTCAGCCCCTGTGTTTTATTAAATTATTGAATATTCATTAAATGTGTGTATTTTTTTGGTTACTCTTCTTATTTATATAGATAAAATACAGGGAAAATTTGTTTCTTATCCTTATCCATACCACCACCATTTTTAGATTACTTATCTGGAATTCTGGAAATTCCATTTTATGCTCTTGATCTCGCCATCTCTTTTATTTATTTTGGTGTTAGTTGTTCCAATATATTTAAAAGGGAGTTAGAAATGACCTCAGTGAAGGGGAGAAATCCACATGGTGCTAGATTTCTAAAGAGAAGATGTGATTTTCATTTATGGAAATATCTCTAATAGAAGAGTAGATTTAAAATTGTATATTGCTTCTTACTTTCTTTCACTTCTGAACTTTATAGTTTTTCTTCTTTTTGGAAAGTCCAATCCACTGAGATATTTTTTATTGATTCCAAGTGATATTAATATTCACCATCCATACCCTAGAGTTGAAATGTCTATTTTTGTTATGCACTTATTCTTACTGTCCTACAGAGTTTAATTTCTTAATCAAAGCTGGTAAAGATTCTTACTTAATTAATGTAAGAAATAATTTTGATAAAGATTTCTAAACTATTTAAAACTGTTAAATATTAAAGAAATGTGCATCAATATTTGCAGAACATGTAAACTTTATAATTTTTCAGCTCTTTTAAAAGTCACGTCACTTTTCATTCAGTTTGGAAGTTAAGAGGATGGTAGCTCTGGCTCACAATCAGAGATAAATTGATAAAGCCTTTATCAGAATTAGGAAATAACAGAACTAGCACTACTTACTATAAACAAGTAGATTCTACATTTAAGGGAAAATTTAAGTTAAATTAAACAGCCCTTACAAGTTTAAACTGCAGGGATTTATGTCTTTCCTACAGAGGGTGTCAATTCTGGGCTGGCAGAAGAACACACATAGAACTTTTATTCAGATACATTTTAAACACAGTTGATCATGCTTATGTTAAATCCTACCTCCAAATTCTTACTAACTGGATGACCTAGTTCAGGTTAGTAGCCTGCCCTAGCCTTTGTTTTTACATGTGTAAATAAGGATAGATTGCCCAAATCTCAGACCTTTGTGATAAGGTAGCCTGACTTGACCATAGTGAAGCCATTTTTGATGTGAGACGGAGCAGCAATGACAATAGGATGACCAATATCCCCCTTCTTCTGACCTATGAGCCAAACAGTACAGGATGGAAAATAGTTAACGAATGTTTAAGGCCCCAGCGAGATGTCGTTAAAGTTTTACAGCCAGAGCCCCAATCTATATAGAATCTATAACTAAAGGTTTCCTAACTGATAGTGTCTGCTTCTGTAAACTCGCTTGCGTAAAGATTATAAACCATAACAGGTAGTCTGAGGCTGGTCCCAGACCCGGGTGGTAGAATTTATCGCAAAATTATGTACCTTGCTGTATGCTTAGAGTCACGTAGACTCCCTGAGTGCAACTCTATAAAAACCGTCTTGTCTCACTGGGCAGTACCATTCTTTGTACCTGTACTCTGACAGGGCAGGTGTGGTCGCTGGCCAGCTAATAAAGACTCATAATTCAGCTCGATTCGGTCTTTAAGTGGTCATTTCTCACACTCTGTACTATAACACCTTGTTGAGAGAATTAAGTATTTGTCTATAAGAAAAGTGAGACCTTTTTTCATTTACTCAACAGATGATTGTCCAATGCCTACAGGAAATACAATGGTGAAAAAAAGCACACATGGCCATAGTCCTCAAGAAAAGAACTGTTATTTCTTTAAATTAATTATTATTATTATTATTATTATTAGTTGCTAGCTACAATTCAGTCCCCACCCTTAGCCACTTCCTGAGTCAGTTAAAGATCACTGGGAACATTTTATCATGTACGTTCCCACCAGGGAACAGTTCCTAGCCACGGTTTGGTTCCTAGAAACAATTCGGTCCCCACCCTTAGCCACTTCCTTAGTCAGTTACAGTCAGTAAAGTCAGTTAAAGTTACTAGGAACTTTATACCGTGTATGTTCCCTCCAGGGAACAGTTTCTAACCTCAGTTTGGTTCCTAGCTACAATTCAGTCCCTGCCTGTAGCCACTTCCTGGTCAGAGGTCACTAGGAACTTTTTATCACATACGTCCCCACCAGGGAACAGTTCCTAACCACAGTTTGGTTCCTAGCTACAATTAAATCCCCGACCTTAGCCACTTCCTGAGCCAGGTAAAGGTCACTAGGAACTTTTTACCAGGTACGTTCCCACCAGGGAACAGTTCCTAGCCACAGTTTAGTTCCTACCTACAATTAGGTCCTTGCCCTTAGCCACTTCCTTAGTCAGTTAAAGGTCACCAGGAACTTTATACCATGTATGTTCCCACTAGGGAACAGTTCCTAGCCACAGTTTGGTTCCTAGTAACAATTCAGTCCCCACCCTTAGCCACTTCCTTAGTCAGTTTAGTCAGTTAAAGTCACTAGGAACTTTATACCGTGTATGTTCCCTCCAGGGAACAGTTTCTAGCCTCAGTTTGGTTCCTAGCTACAATTCAGTCCCTGCCTGTAGCCACTTCCTAGTCAGAGGTCACTGGGAACCTTTTACCACGTATGTTCCCACCAGGGAACAGCTTCTAGCCTCAGTTTGGTTCCTATCTACAATTCAGTCTCTGCCTGTAGCCACTTCCTGGTCAGAGGTCACTGGGAACCTTTTACCACATATGTCCCACCAGGGAACAGCTTCTAGCCTCAGTTTGGTTCCTAGCTACAATTCAGTCCTCGCCCTTAGCCACTTCCTGGTCAGAGGTCACTAGGAACTTTGTACCATGTAGGTTCCCACCAGGGAACAGTTCCTAGGCACAGTTTGGTTCCTAGCTACAATTCAGTGCACGCCCTTAACCACTTCCTGAGGCAAGAAAGGTCACTAGGAACTTTTTACCATGTATGTTCCCACCAGGGAACAGTTCCTAGCCACAGTTTGGCTCCTAGATACAATTCAGTCCCCAACCTTAGCCACTTCTTTAAACAGTTAAAATCACTAGGAACTGTATACCATATACATTCTCACCAGGGAACGGTTCCTAGCCACAGTTTGGTTCCTAGCTACAATTCAGTCCCTGCCTGTAGCCACTTCCTAGTCAGAGGTCACTAGGAACTTTTTACCATATATGTTCCCACCAGGGAACAGTTCCTAGCCACAGTTTAGTTCCTAGCTACAATTAGGTCCCCGCCTTTAGCCACTTCCTTAGTCAAAGGTCACTAGGAACTTTTTGCCATGTATGTTCCCACCAGGGAACAGTTTGTAGCCACAGTTTAGGTCCCAGCTACATTTCAGTCCCTGTCTGTAACCACTTCCTGGTCAGAGATCACTAGGAACTTTTTACCATGTAGGTTCCCTCCAGGGTACAGTCCCTAGAAACAATTTGGTTCCTAGCTACAATTCAGTCCCAACCCTTAGCCACTTCCTTAGTCAGTTAAAGGTCACTAGGAACTTTATACCATATACGTTCCTACCAGGGAACAGTTCCTAGCCACAGTTTGGTTCCTATCAACAATCAGTCCCTGACCATAGCCACTTCCTGGTCATAGGTCACTAGGAACCTTTTACCATGTAGGTTCCCACCAGGGAACACTGCCTAGCCACTGTTTGGTTCCTAGCAACAATTCAGTCCTCACCCATAGCCACTTCCTTAGTCAGTAAAAGGCACTAGGAACTTTATACCATGTATGTTCCCACTTGGGAACAGTTTCTAACCTCAGTTTGGTTCCTAGCTACAATTCAGTCCCTGCCTGTAGCCACTTCCTGGTCAGAGGTCACTAGGAACTTTTTACCATGTATGTTCCCTCCACGGTACAGTTTCTTGCCACAATTTGGTTCCTAGCTACAATTCAGTCCCTGCCTTTAGCCACTTCCTGGTCAGAGGTCACTAGGAACTTTATACCATGTATGTTCCCACCAGGGAACAGTTCCTAGCCACAGTTTGGTTCCTAGTAACAATTCAGTCCTGCCTGTAACTACTTCCTGGTTAGAGGTCACTAGGAACTTTTTACCATCTACCTTCCCACCAGGGAACAGTTCCTAGCCACACTTTAGTTCCCAGCTACAATTCTGTCCCTGCCTGTAATCACTTCCTCGTCAGATGTCACTAGGAACTTTTTACCATGTAGGTTCCCACCAGGGTACAGTTCCTAGCTACAATTTGGTTCCTAGCTACAATTCAGTCCCCACCATTAGCCACTTCCTTAGTCAGTTAAAGGTCACTAGGAACTTTATACCATGTATGTTCCCACCAGGGAACAGTTCCTAGCCACAGTTTGGTTCCCGGTAACAATTCAGTCCCCACCCTTATTCACTTCCTTAGTCAGTAAAAGGTCACTAGGAACTTTATACCATGTATGTTCCCTCCAGGGAACAGTGTCTAGCCTCAGTTTAGTTCGTAGCTACAATTCAGTCCCTGCCTGTAGCCACTTCCTGGTTGAAAGTCACTAGGAACTTTTTTGCCATGTACGTTCCCACCAGGGAACAGTTCCTAACCACAGTTTGGTTCCTAACTACAATTCAGTCCCTGCCCTTAGCCACTTCCTGAGCCAGGTAAAGGTCACTAGGAACATTTTACCATATACATTCCCACCAGGGAACAGTTCCTAGCCACAGTTTCAGTCCCATCAACAATTCAGCCCCTGCCCGTAGCCACTTCCTGGTCAGAGGTCACTAGGAACCTTTTACCATGTAGGTTCTCACCAGGAACAGTTCCTAGCCACTGTTTGGTTCCTAGCAACAATTCGGTCCTCACCTTTAGCCACTTCCTTTGTCAGTAAAAGGTCACTAGGAACTTTATACAATGTATGTTCCCACCAAGGAACAGTTCCTAGCCTCAGTTTGGATCCTAACTACAATTCAGTCCCTGCCTGTAGCCACTTCCTGGTCAGAGGTCACTAGGAACTTTTTATCATATACGTTCCCACCAGGGAACAGTTCCTAGCTACAGTTTAGTTCTTAGCTACAATTAGGTCCCCACCTTTAGCCACTTCCATAGTCAGTTAAAGATCACTAGGAACTTTATACCATGTATGTTCCCACCAGGAAAAAGTTCCTAGCCACAGTTTGGTTCCTGGTAATAATTTGCTGCCCACCCTTAGCCACTTCCTTAGTCAGTAAAAGGTCACTAGGAACTTTATGCCATGTATGTTCTCACCAGGGAACAATTCCTAGCCACAGTTTGGTTCCTAGATACAATTCAGTGCCTGTCCTTCAAGAAAAGAACTATTAGATAGATGAGAGTGTTCATTATATAGCATGAGGAAACACAAGAAGGGACTTTCTTAAGGGCATCCAAGCATTTAATTGCAGGTGTTCACAGCAACTGAGCGAGACTGAGGATACTTCCACATTCTGCAACAGCTTTATTGAAATATCATAAAATTTACCTATTTTGAGTGTATAGTTCAAGCTTTAGCATATGTGCAGAGTTGTGCAATAATCACCATAATCTAATTTTAGATTATTTCTTTCACCTTAAAAAGAAACATCTACCCCATTTATAATCACTCTCTTGCTCACTCCCAGTCCCAGGCAACCACTAATCTACATTCTGTCTCTATGTGTTTGCCATTTAAGAACATTTACTGTCAGTGGAATCATACAAGTGGTCTTTATGCCTGGCTTCTTATAGTATTTCGCTGTATGGGTCTCCAGTTTTTAAGATATGCTGGAAATTTTAAAATGTCAAAATGTCAAAACATGATTACAAAAACTATAGAATAATTTAAATGCTTTATTATAACCAATTACTATCTTAGCATAGAGAAATGCAGTGACTTTTTGTCTATATGGATAACAGCACTTTGTTTTTTTACATCAAAAGTCTAAACTTGGGCTGGGCGCGGTGGCTCACGCCTGTAATCCTAGCACTCTGGGAGGCCGAGGCGGGTGGATTGTTTGAGCTCAGGAGTTCGAGACCAGCCTGAGCAAGAGCGAGACCCCGTCTCTACCAAAAATAGAAAGAAATTAATT
>CAUYSK010059828.1:0-29820 GCA_963575035.1 Avahi laniger | reverse complement strand
TGCTAATCAAACAGGTATATAGGATAAAGTTCTTCAGGGACATGTGTCCGGTACTTATGAGAGAGAGCTATCGAAAATCTTGGTGGAAATACAGCATTTGGGGAATATTTCAAGATGGTTTACAGGAAATATTTTCTGTTGTGGTTCCATTTGATAATAACAACTTTCTGACATTCACGTTGCCTCATAAATTTACTGTAAATAATCGCCAAGGCCTCATTAAAAAAAGAAAAACTGATTTTTTTAAATTATTTCATTTCTTGAAATCAAGGACAAATCACAAATGAAATAAATTTAGATTCCCTTCACTATTTTATACAGTAGCTGGCACAAAAGGCAAAGGTTTTCCCTGCCTGGTTCTCACCTAAACACTCAATCCCACACATTTATATCTTATCCACCTCTCTGTGTGATGATGCTTCTCACCATGTCTTCATGGCTCTGTGGCTCTGTCTCTCTCCTAGGTTTTTTTTTTTTTTGAGACAGAGTCTCACTGTGTTGCCCAGGCTAGAGTGTCGTGGCATCATCCTAGCTCACAGCAACCTCACACTCCTGGGCTCAAGCGATCCTCCTGTCTCAGCCTCTCGAGTAGCTGGGACTACAGGTAAGCGCCACCATGCCCAACTAGTTTTTTCTATATATTTTTAGTTGCCCAATTAATTTCTTTCTATTTTTTTTTATTTCAGCATAATATGGGGGTCTATTTTTTTTTTTAGTAGAGATGGGATCTTGCTCTTGCTCAGGCTGGTTTCGAACTCCTGAGCTCAAACAATTCACCTTCCTCGGCCTCCCAGAGAGCTAGGATTATAGGCGCGAGCCACCACACCCGGCCTCTCTCCTAGGTTTTTAGTGCCTAAAGGGTATCCACTGAACAAAGACAGTGTACTCTTTAATTGACTTCCCCTCTTTAAATGACATTTCTGACTCAGCCAGATTCACAAACACACTGTATTAACCAAACAGCAAAAATGGGTTATATGAACTTTGTACACAGAGAGCCCATCATACTGTTTTTGCAAACCTACTAGGAGCAGAGGCGATACATAGGGTATTTGAAAATGAAAATGACAAATTCTTTTTGGTTATTAAACCGGGCATTTGTTTTTCCAAGTCAACGTACAGATGTTCCTCAATCTACAATGGAGTTTCATCTCAATAAACTCATCATAAGTTGAAAATATCGCAAGTCAGAAACGCATTTAGTACACCTAACCTACCAAACTTCATAGCTTAGCCTAGTCTACCTTACACATGCTCAGAACACTTACATGAGCTTACCAGAGGGCAAGATCATCTAATGCCAAGCCTATTTTATAAGTGTTAAATATCTCATGTAATTTATTAAATACTGTGCTGAAAGTTAAAAACAGAATGGATGTGTGAGTACCCAAAGTATAGTTTCTATTGAAACTTTTGCACCAGTATAAAGTCGAAAAACCTCAAGTCAAACTATTAGAAGTCAAGGACATCTGTATATGTCTGAAAAACAATAATAAATCTGTCATTCATATACTTGTATTGAATGTAATATTAAGAATAAGCAATGTGTTGTGAAATTTATCTTATTTTACCCTTCATTACTCTGAGTGATTTGATTCAAGTTGCCTAAGGAACAAAAACACGAGAATTTCCCTCATTAATTAACCACAAAGTAAAATAACTGCATTCTATAAAAAATGCATTGACCAGACACTGACACCCAACTCTTTCTTATTCTTTCTGCAAGGTATACACATAAATGAACTAAGAAAATTACCAAATGGTTGAAGTGGGTCACATCTCTTACCTTCTGACTGTTTCACTCAGTAACTGTACAAACACCCTCAACATTCTACCCTATTTTCAACCTACAGTTTACACATTTGAGTGTCTACTTCTCAAGCACGCTTGCATCTCCCGAGAGATCCAGGTAATGCTTTCCCTTGACCATAACTGGTTAGCCAACCATAGATCAAAGCCTCTCCCTCCTGGTTTTAAGATTATTTGAGTAAGGGAGAATACTACTCCTTAAAACTAGATCAATTATTTTGGAAACAAATGAAGTTATACATATGACTGTCTTTATTTACATTATGAATAGCATACTTAGTGGTCCTGACATTTATCATCTTTTTTTTTTAAAAAATACCACGTAGGTATATGGGATGGAACTCCTAAAAGTTTTCTAAAGAATTTTAACAGGCTTAGCAAGACTTTCAGAGGCTCATGCTTGGAGAAAACACTGGTACTCTTAAACTACAATGGTAACATTTAAACTAGCTCCTTGTAACGGCCTGCACAGAGCAGTGTCTCCATGGTGTGAGGCCTAACTTTCAAACACGATAGTTAAAGCTTCCACCACGAGGTGTGCTGCCCTTCACACTGACATCACAGAGAGCCAGCAAAGGCAGAAAAAAAGCAGACCCTGAATGAAAACTTTTCATCATAGCCATACAAACAAACGTTAGGAAAGAAGTGGAAGATTTGACAAGTGTACCTTAATTATCATTGAAAATGAAAAGTAAGCAAAAAATACAACACCACATATCTACAGACATCGACTGCCTCCAATTTTGGATGAAATTAAACCAAAAGCTGTCAAGGAAGATAAGACAAACAGGTTTTTACGTAGGAATCATCATAAAATCAGTAATAGTTCTTGTCTGAATTTTACACAGAATAATATCTCCACTCTGATTTTCTTCGCAAAATAGCATCTTACTGACTTCGCACCAAATGTTAATGATCCAGAGAAAACGTGTTTCATCAGTCTCTGTATATTTATTGGCAGCCTAATCTGTGCCATTCCATAACGGTGGGTCAAAGGCACAGAAGCCCTGACCACAGAGCCCACCATTTGGTAAGTGAAGCAGATAACTGAAACACACAATGTACACATATACGACTACTACGAATCGTGCCGAGAACTATAAAGAAGAATAGCAGAGAATAAAGGAGAGAAGAGAGATACCACTGAAATTGGCAAGTTAAGGCTGTGACATTTAAGCTGATATTTGGGTGTGAGGAGGTTGGCAGAGGGAGTGTTTGCCAGGAAGGGAGAATGGGCGAGTCTCCAAACCAATTATTACCCCTTACAATCTAAGGACACTATTTATTACTAAATTTTCATAGCCATCCATCATGTAATGTTTAGGTTTAAAACCCATTCTTAATCAATATAACAAATGTAATTTGAGGACAAATACTAATGGTTAGAAATACATAGCTCTTTCTGGAGGCTATAAAAGTGAACAAAGAATTCATTCATCGCACAGACAAATGCTAAGTAATAAATTAAGATGTCGGGTGAATTTTTTAAGTTGATGACTTCAACAACTACTGTATTTACATTTGAGATACATATATACCAATCTCTTTTTCTTGGCACATGAGATGTTACTTTTATGTTTTTACTGATTTTTTTTTAATGACCTGACCATAATTTTATGTATCTTCCAAATTTAAAAAGGCAAAGATTACGACTATAGGAGCAAAGCTACTGTACAACTTAACATAAGAAGGGTTTCATACGTGTCTCCATTACCTGTTCCAGGTAAAATCCCACAAAGCTCAATTTACAGGTAAAATGTGAGACCCCCACCCACTCACTCTGTGGCTCTGAGTTCTTATCCTTTCGTCAGACAAGTCTTACCCTTACATACCAGGACCATTGCCTTCTCTCTTACAATGCTTCTGGAACTATCTTCTTCTTTTTCTCCCTGCATCCTGTCCCCTGTTTCCCTGTTTATTAAATTCCTAAATCATTTCCCTTCTGTGTATTTATGTGCCTCTGTCATTAGTTTAGGAGCAAGAGAGTACAGGATCTTCAAAGTTACCAATGAAAATAAGAAACTACACTTTCTGTTATTATTTCTAGTTGATACACCTGAAAATACAAATGGAACATACCGAATTCATTGCAGAAATTCTATTTATCTGCCCAACTTCCCCCTTTTCTGGTAAGTTTATACACCATAAGATCAGTAAGAATGTCATGGAAAATAATGACGATAAATATAATGTAACTTGCAAATTACAATCTGCTTAAGCATCTGATCACTCAGTTGCTAAATAATTTGAGATAAAAAAAAAAAGCCTGCTTAAAAGCCCAAGTGGGGATCAAATGGTAGGATTTTTGTGGACTAAAGTTGAAATGTGAAAATAAAAGCTCAAATATCAAAATTTTCTCCTAGGGACTCTCAAATAGGATTATGATGGAGTAAATTTAAAACCAAAATCTAAGAGCCATCGTTCCCATCCCTGCTCCATTTTGTGCATAAATTCATTTGAAAATGCAGAATAGAAAACTATTATGAATATCTACAGTAAAATTATTCTTGTAAAATTATGTCATGTTTCTATGGGCCAGGCACTGTTTTAAGTTTTTTACTTATAGTAATTCATTTAACCTTCACAATAACCCTAAGAAGTAGATACTATTGCTGTCATCCTCATTTTACAGATGAGAAAACTGAAGGTAGAGAAGTTAAGCAATTTGTCCAAGGTCACTCTGCTAGCAAGAACAGAACCAGGATTTTAACCCAGGTGGTCCTGTTTCAGGGCCCATTTTCTTAATCACAACACCCAACCATACTGCTTCTCCCAAATCCGCTTCCTCTCCTGTGCAACTGATGGGGACTCTTTGTCCCCAGAAAAGGGTGACGTTGTAAGAAGTCAGGTAGCTATGCTGGAAATCTAAAGCAATGTCCATATCCTCTGGCTCTTCGTCAAGCATTATTTGGAATAAGAGCTGGGAGTCACATCCCACCTTGGCCCTTTAATGAGAGTGTCACCCAGACACACCCAATCTCTTGCACAAAGTGAAAGTGCCTTGTAATCTGTAAAACAATTAACATGAGACACGTTACATTTGGGTGTCTCTCCTTTCTGCCTCTTGCGAGGCGAAACTTTCCTGCGTGGTATTGCCACATTAACCTTCCTTACGTAGTATTTTTTTCACAATCTTTCTTTGCCCAAAATTTTCAGTGATCTTTGAAAACAAGGGAAAAAAAGAAAGAAAGAAAAAAAGATCCTTGTTAATCTCAATGTTTGAAAAAAAGAAAAGAATAAGAAAGCTTTTTTTTTTAATTTTCAGTGATTACTTATTTCTTATATAAGGGACTACAGTTAACATGGCAATAAGTAGTTCCAGTATTTTCTTTTTGGTATTCAACTCTAAAATGCTCCCATGATTACATTCTGATACCGCTGTTTCTCTCACCAGTTCTTTTATAGAATACGCTATTCCAGGAAGGAGGGAACGGGGAGTTATTATTTAACGAGTATGGAGTTTCACTATTACAGGAGGAAAAGCGTCCTGAAGATGGATTGTGGTGACGGTAGCATGACATTATAAATGTATTTAACACCACTGAACTGCACACTTAAAAATGGTTAAGATGGTAAATTTTATGTTTTATGTATTTTATAACAATAAAAAAATGGGGAAAAAAATATATAAAAGAACACAGCATTTCTACTCTGCTAAATAATGGCCTATCGTCAAAATCACAACACTGAGCCATCTAGCACTGCACACTATCTGAGCTCCCAAATTCCTGTTTATGTTCACAACCATATCCTCTCACTCTGAGCCTCTGCCGTGAGACTTCTGTCCCCTGGCATTCTTCTCCCCAACCTTTATTTCGGGACTTTCCCTAGAGCAGAGTTCTCTCTCTTTAAATACACCCAGCTCACACCTACCTTCTTCACAAAACCTTTCTGACTACACAGGTCATGTTCCTCCACACTGAGTCATAGAAGGCAGTGGGTGTCAATAACAACTTGCTTTTCCTTTATTGGCATTTCACTTTCTACTAATAAATTTGAGCATCTTTTTATGTATTTATTGGCCATTTAATGTTTGCTCTTCTGTGAACTATTTAGCTCATTTGCCCCCTTTTCCACAGGGCTGTTGGTATTTTTTGTCATTGTTGTTTCTATTTTAAAGAACTTTTTGTGTAATATAGATATTAAAATGTTCTCATCGTAGGCATTACAAATGTTCTCCCAAATATTTGAAGATTGCTGCTCTTCTTTTCCATATTTTAAAAAACTATTCACAGGCACACCCATCTCTGTATAAACTCTAGTGTGTTTCATTTATTCCAAAATTTAATTTCATTTAAATTTTTGAAAACCTTGTTTGGCTTCTGGTTGGAGCTGCACGGAGTTTTCAAAATTAATCTTGAAAGAATTAACACATTTATGATATCAAGTATCAAGACTCTGCAGTCAAGAGCATAGTATGTCTTTTCATTGGTTCAGAATTTATTTTACGTTCTTCAGTTAGATTTCATACCTTTCATCATTTATGTCTCTCCATTTTGAAATGTAATTTAATTAAGACTTTTGCAACTTGAGAAACGGATATTTTCAAAGTGGAAAACACTGCAACTGTATAGAAATTACTACATGATAACATTACTGTCGACTCTGCAAATGTTACCTTTTGCATTAAAAAGAGTTTTTAACTTTTATATAGTCAATATGCCAACCTATTATAGCTTCTGGATCTCTGGTCTTGTTTAAGAACAACTCTGTTATCCCTGGGTGGTATATAGAGTCTCCTGAATTTTCTATTAAGATTTCAAAATTATTTTATTGTCTGCATTCACATCTTTAATCCACCTGGAATTCATTTTTGTATATGGTTTAAGATTTGGGTCCAATTTTGTTTTTACCGTGATGGATGGCCTGTTATGTCAGCACCATTTATTAACTAACCCAGCCTTTCCCCGCTGACTTGAACCAACACTTTCATCGTTTATTAAATTCTTATACATATTAGAATCTATTTCAGGACTCCCTATTCTATCCTACTGATTATTTTATCTCTCACTATACCAATCTCATATTGGTTTAATTTCAGTGGTTTTCTATTAATAGTATCTTATGGTAACTCATAACTTAAGTTCCCCTTCACTGGTCTTCATTTTCATACTTTTAAAGGCTATTCTCAGGCATTTCCTTTTCATACAAACTTTAGATCATTTTATCCATATTAAAAAAAAAAAGCCCTGTTGAATTCTAATTGAAATGGCATGACATTTATATGACAATTCTGGGAGAGGTGAAATTTTTATCTATTGAGAATTTCAACCAAAAATATGGCATGTCTTTATACTTTTTCTGATCTTATTTTATGCTCTTCAATAAGATTTCAAAGTTCTCTTCATTTTCATCACCGTTTTTAAATTTTGTGATTAACCTAAAGTATTCGAAAATGGAAAAATTAATATGCTTATTACTAAATTAAAATTGTGTGTGTGTGTGTGTGTGTATGTGTGTAGATAAAAATACAATTATTTAGCATGACTATTGCTGATTTCCAGAAATCCAGGAAAATGTGACCACATGGCCAAACTCACTGCAACAGGTTTAGATTTGACCCTAGAGAAAAAAAAACTTTGTTTTATGCTTAAAATTAGACTTAATTTTTTTTCCTTTGTTGAAATTCATAATTATTACAATACTATCTGAAATGGATTCAGAAACATTATCTCTATTTATTCTTGCAATTAAAGATATTATCTAAAATGAAATATTTTCCTGTGCTTCTAGAAACAAAATCTCTGAATAAAGTCATTGTGGAATCATCCTGAGAGCCTTACCTGACTAGAAAGTTTAGAAGCTTCTACGGCATGTTCAAAATCTGGTCTTCCAATTACAGCAGGCTCTTTATTCATTATTCCTTGCCCTTTCTTGTATTCTGCCTGAAATGAAAAAATAAGAGAATGTTACATTTTTCTACTTTCCAAAGAAGATTACATTGACATATTCAAAATAAAATATTAATATAACAGTTCCTCAGCCCATTAAAAAAAACTTCTTACAATACATCAAATATTAAAATGTTGACTGCTAAAGCAGGAATTGATTTTATTGTGTGGTTATTTAAATAAATTTGACTTTTTACAGTAAAATAATTACTAATTTTGAGGCTACGTATTCACTCATTATCACCTTTGTATTAATATTTATGTAGAAATATTGGCACAAAATATTAGGAAAATTGTCTGGATAATTGAGATCCTGCATTCTGCATACAGGTAGCTTTTATGCTTTTGTTTATTCTCAGGAAATGATCTATGTTTGATTGCCATGCAGGTGAGTTTAGTAATTATTGATTTTCAGAGTGAGTTTAGCCTATGTTATTCAAATACTTGGTTCAAATTAAATCATCACATTTAACCAGAGTTTTCCATATATTCAAGTAAAATGGTACTAATTAAGGAGGGCATCTTAGAGAAGATAGGAAACAGTCATGCCATGCAGGAAGTGCACGAAGGTAAGCATCGGTGGAAGAGAATCTGCACAATTAACAGCAGCAAAATAGAAACAAGGCCACGCAAAGGTCTTTGGAGCAGAGTGAGGTGAGGTGAGAGATTATATGGGACCAGATGACTGAAAATCTTGACTTTTAGGCTGAGACATCCAAATGTGATCTTTTACCTAAATCATACTTATTTCTCTGAAAGCATGGTTATACTAGCCACAGTCAAGTTGAGTTTGGGCCATTTCTGCACATACCCAAATAATTAACATAATCAAATGGATAATTTAGGGAGAAAAATTTAGATGTCATGAATTTCAATCGATTTATCACACTAATTAAGTTAACCTTCCAACTCCCAAAGCTGTGCTTTCCCTCCTACAAAAATAAGAAATCATTTCCACTCAAGATTAAGAAGGAGAAATTACATTGCTTATGATCTTGGAGATCTGAGTCGCCATCTTGATATCTGGTCTGTCAAGCTCCGCACTGTACGCATGGGTGCCCCGTACATCTTTTCTATAAGAAATCTGATCAGAGTTTGGGTTGGAAAAAAAAAAAATTAGTAATTTCATACAGCCAGTACTCTTCATGTCCATAACATTATTTACCCTTGCTATAATAGCTTAGTGAGTCTACTGACCTTAAATTTGTTTTGTTTTGTTTTGTTTTTGGCACATTAATTGTATAGATATATTAACTGTTTACATTGTATGTATGTCTCACTGATATTAACGTGTTTGAACTGAATTTTTACTACCTAAGAAATATAAGCTTAAGAGCAAAGCACAAAACCAATCTTAAAGGATTTTATATACATCACTTTATTAGCATGTCTTTGTGCCTAAATATATAAGTTTATATTTACATTCAGAATAGTCTCATTTAGGACTTCAACTTGCCCACCATACATCTCAACCCCCAGTGGATGCAAGATAAGTTGTAGCACAAGAATATTAAAAATCACCTCCTTCAAGAAGTGGGTGGGGAAGCTTTGTAATTCTCCAGCTTTTGCCCTCTCAATGATATCCTTCTCTTCCTTCAAAAGCTGAACTCTTCAAATGTTCATACCAAGGAGACCTACTCATGGATACTAATAGTTTTACCGCCTAATAAATATCGCATAATAAATATGACTTGATCCTCCCAAAATAAAAACAATTACATTAAGGAATATTCTGCCTCTGAATGTATGTTAGACATGAGTCAAACTACAGAAAGTAGAGATTTAAAGAGAAAAACACATAAATTCTGCCAAATGTACTTTAGATCACATTAGTCATTTAGATGAACTCGACTGACAAATTGGAAGAAAGGCCAGAACTGAACCAGTGTCACGTCTGATGGTCAACATATCTCACCAGTCTTTCTGCTTCTCTATTCTTGAGATTTGTCATGAGCTGAAGCAGTATTTTCCAGAGATGGTTCTATGTGGCAATATTCCAGGGTCCAGCTGGCTATTATATTCTATTAAATTTACAATACAAGGTGTGCAAGGATGGGCATTTTTAAAACCCAACTTCATTTTTTCAGAGCATAAAAGGTACAACACAGAAATGTACCACTGGACATCTGTATGAAATGCACAATTAATTACATCTTGCACAAAACAAGTATTTCTAATGTCACCAGCAGACTTTCTGCAATAGCATCATCTGGGAGTAGTTATTAAAAATTTAGATTCCTGGGGTTCATCCATACTTCTCCATAACAGAATTTTGGTATATGGGCGTAAGAATATGATTTTAATGAATTCCCCAGTTGACTGCTATTAACCAGTGTTCTGGGTACTATTGATGTATCTTGTCATTTTCCTTTCAACCCTGTAGAATTAAAAAAATTATACTTTTCTTATCTCTTTCAAAAATAATATCAGGTATAAGAAATGATAATGCGTTAATACTTCAATAGGCTCCCTATGCATTCTATTATTTTATTTCAATGAAACATTTATAGACACCTTCATTTACTCTTTTATGAGCTTGCATTTGCTTCACCACCAAGACTATTTTTTAAACTACATTTATAATCATGAATCTGTCTCTGACAAGTGAACACACAATTAGTATAATTTCAGCAAAAACATCTGTTTTCTTCAGTATTTATATTTTCATGGTCTACCTTAACAAGTCATTTCAGGAAGATTTTGTGCATAAAGGTAGTAAAAGAAACATAAAAATAAGCTGGAAACTGAGTTATTTTCTTGGGTGGATTTTCAATCTTCAGGGATTTTAAAACAGGCCAATTTCATTGGCTTCCAAAAGCAACACACTCATCCACAATGATGGCAAATCAACCTCGGCCTACGCTGAGTTAAATACAAGCTGTGTAAACAAAAACCGGCTCTCAGGTGAAAACAAACCAAAATTATTACCCACCTACAGGACTAACTGTTTCTAAGTTACTACAATCATATGAAAACCACAGGGGGGAAATGTCTTTTTGTTTAGAAAAGAATGGGGGTAAAAATGGAAACCCTCACTTTTTGAAAAGAACAGCAACCTTTCAGAAATCTAAGCTTTACATGGGTTACCTAATTATATGCTGTTCAGTCTAATGACCGCGTGAAGAGAGGTGAACGGCACAAAGGCAGCAGGCGCAGGACTTTGAATAGGGCCCCATCATCCATGTAAATTGCAAATTAGAGGCCGGCATATGTGACTCAAAACAAATATTAAGATTGACATGAGCCGCAAATTCAAACAAGAGGACACAACGAAATCACACAGGAGAAAACTAACTGATCCCTAGTGAGATCTTCCAGAATAGCACTCCTTGGGAATACGCCATAGGAAAGAGGGCTTATGTTGGGGGACATACAAGAGTAGTGAGCTCCGGATTCCGCGATCTGCAAGGATGTCTGAACACAGATGATGTGGCTACACGGTTCCCCAGATAGATGACTTGGGGCCGGGTTTGAGGCAAGCTCATCTGACATTTCGTGATACACATCTGCCCCACGCTGCCGTCCATCAGAACCCAGAAGAATCAAAAATGCTACACATCAGAAGAGAGGCTCGGAAGCCAAAGTGTATACTCGTACTTGTATCTTTTTCTATTTCTTAAGTAGATTCAAACCCTAAGTGCTAACCATATTGGAACAATACATTAGCCTCCATTCTTCAGTCTTCTCACGACAATGTGGTGCTCTGTATAATACTATTCTAGATAAGAAGAGAGAAAGGAAAAGATTTCTGAAAATCATCAACCCAGGATGAGTGCAAGCTTGAGGGCCAATGATTGATTTTACATTATTTTTTTCCATGCTCTGTTCGCTACTCTTTCCTCAGAGCATAGCAGAGAACAAACAAGGAGGAGGAAAAGAAGGAGAAAGACAGAGGAGGAAGAGAAAGAAGGAAGAAGGAGGAGGGGGGAGGAGGAGAAAATAATAATATTAATAATAGTGTCCATTTTAGACTATTATGTACCATATTAAGGACTTAACGGTTAGTGCCTCATTCATACATTTCTTAAATATACGACTACAAGGAATTTTTTAAAAAACCATAATATCCATTAAACCGACTACAAGGAATTTTTTAAACAACCATAATATCCATTAAACCAAGTTCCCTTACTAATCTTCTATTTCAAATTTTTTAACTTTTAACTTTTTATTCTTAGTTATGAACATTAGAATAATTTTAGTAAATTCCACAAAGGAAATATCTGGAACTCTATAAAATGACTTAGGGACAAATGACATCTGAACAGTATTTTGGTCTTTTCCTAGAAGATGGCATATGCCTCCATTTCTT
Source organism: Avahi laniger (assembly GCA_963575035.1). Taxonomy (NCBI): domain Eukaryota; kingdom Metazoa; phylum Chordata; class Mammalia; order Primates; family Indriidae; genus Avahi; species Avahi laniger. The sequence continues at coordinate 17,808 of CAUYSK010059828.1, read as the reverse complement.
TAAATCTTTTATTATACCTTTCAGTGAAGTTTCAGCATTTTGCTCTATAGGTCTTGCACTAGGCAAAGTAATAATTATCATGTGATTGTCATTTTTAGACATTTGTCTTGTACCCAAGATGATCTACTTCAGTTTTTTTTACAGTATATAACAGTACAGTAGTCTTATCTGAAAATAGGGATTCTGGTTTCTTCTATAGGAACACCTAGAATTATTACCTTACATGCTTAATCTCTTCCTTTGTTTTTATTTCACTGATCTCATTTCTTTGCTCTTATCCATGTATCTGGGTCATTTTCCTAAATAATTCCTTTTTAGTGGACATGTGTTAATTTTTTTTCCTATCTTTTTTTTTTTTTTATTTGGAAACTTCTCCCTCAAGCCATGTGATTTTGTGAGGCTCTCAAACGCAGCCCACCTTCCGGGCAACAGAAGTGGCCACATGACTCAGGCTGTCCAATCAGAAGCCCTATCCATTTGGAAACCATGATTAATGGAAGGGCGGACACAACACCCAACAAGGCCAAAGTCACGTGGAGGATCTGAGGATGGAGGAGAAAGAGTTTCTCTCCTTTTCTCTGGGTTCTGCTGCTGTAAGAATGATTTAAGTTTGGAAACATCAGCTGCCATCTCAAGTTCACACGGAATCTATCTGAAAGTGTCGTACACAGCCCAGAGTCCAGAGTTGGGGAGAGAGTCCTCATAACACTGCAAAGCCTCTGGGTCCAGTTATGCCTGAGGATGGCTTGAATTTTCCAGTTATATAAACCAATTAATTCCCATTTTTACTTGACCTGGAGGTAGATTTCTGTCACTGAAGCTAAAGAGTTCTACCTAATTCAGCCTTCACTTCATGTTTCTCCAGCGTCGAGTCTGTTCTTTGTTGCCTCCAATAAAGATTTGAATTTCATCATAATTTATCTTTGAGTTTCTTCTTTATCTCCCCATGTTCACTTTCACCCTCAACACATATTTTCATCTCATTTTACTGTCTTTTAATCTCAGCTTTTTCCTCCCCTTATGACTTTCCACTTCTGGGTTTCATAAGAGCCACGTCTTTTGTATGTTTCCTATGTTCGCTGCACCAGGCAATCCTTCATATGAATTAATTCATAAAATCCTCACCCCACCCCTATCATGCCAGTTGTCTGCACACACCTGGGTTCCATCAATAACGCCTTCTAAGGCTGGAATTACACCCTCCAGAATCCCCTTCCTTCTGTAGTCCTGGGTTAAACTTGGCCAATAGGAAAAACTCACATAAGATTTTGCAAATGGAAGTGAAATGGATGTCTTTATTCTGCAGGTACAGCCAGACGTGTGTATAGTCAAAGGATTCACAGTGGCCTTCCAGGAAACTTTTTCTACTCATACAGCAAGACTCCTTGGTAGGTGAATTAATAAACTAGAGAAAAGCAAAACCTCCACAAACTCTCCTTAAAGTGAAAGTCAAGCACGTGGAGATGAGAAGATTGAGAGCTCAGGAATGGCAGCCTAGAAGGAAGCCACAGACAGACAGACACCTGTGGGGGCTAAGGGCCGTATGAGCAGGTAGACCTTAAAGGAAGCATATCCAACTGGCCCAGAACCCTTCCCTTTGCTGTTCTGCTGAGGGTTAACATGATTCTTGGAGTGAAGAAACTAGACAGGATGTATAGCCTTTTAAGTTTATGGAACAGAAGAAGTATAACCTGTATATAGTTATAATGTTAAAGCACTGGTTCAATCACTCTCAAGAAAATTTTTGTCATCGTCATAAACTCTCACATTAGATAAGCCCTCCAGGTAATGTCAAATAGGCACATGGCCTGGTAATTCTAATCTTTAATGATGGTTATTTCTGTCCGGGCATGCTGTACATGAAAACTTACTAAATTATTAAAATATAAATATTATTTTTCTATAAGAGAATATAAATCTTTTAAATATAAGCAAATACTATTCAGAAGACAGGAAAGTTTTCAATCTTCCAAAAGGTGAAGTAAAATATGGAGTTATAGCTACAACAGTTTATCATTATGATTGTCATTGCTTATAAATCATTTCATAGTTAATAAAAGTTTTCTTATTCATGATTTAACTTTATTAGCACCACAATCTTATAAAAAATGTAGGATGAGTATTACTATCCTGCCTTACAGATAAACAAAACACTAATATATCTATTTTTAATACTAAATCCTAAAGCACTATAATTGTAAGTCACATTGGGGACCACATAGAGCCATAATTGTTTTTCTAGTATCATTTTACTGATTTATCTGTAAGCTTTTTCACTTTCTGATGGGATAGAAATTTTGTCTACTGATAAGTTTTTTATTAATTTTAAGAAAATACATACATCATTCTCAAAAAGAACATTAAGTCTCTTGTTTCCCACGCTGAATGCCTCTTTCTAATCCACATTGAATTGATTACCAATACGGCGTTTTGGAAAAGTTTACCACTCCAATTTCATCACAAATCTGTACAGACACATTACTTATAAAACGTAAAATGGAAGTTTAAAATTTGTTTAACTTACTTCAGAACTATTGGACTTCATGTCTGAGAAGATTGATGAGAATTAATAACATAACTGGGGTTTTCATTACAAGCCCATCTTTAGGGGAAAGTCACAGGATAGAATCTCTCCAGTTTCTCTAATTCCATTAGAAAGATCTGGCAGGGGTATGTCCCTTAAGATACAAAAGGATTTAGGTTTGCCTGGTTTTAATCATTTTTTGATTATAGTATTAACAAGATAGGTTCAGGAACCTTTTGAATATGTCCTTCTGACCTAAACATTTCCTAATATAAATTTCATATTGATTTGGGCCTTTTATAAGTTAAACTCCTTTTAATTGTTTCAAATTAACTATGATTTTACCCTAAACTCTCAAGTCACCCTTTAAAAACTGAAGGAGGACCACATAGGACTAACATTTTGTGGAGTGGCTCTTCTGTGCAACCCTTTGCATATATTATCTCATTTAATACTTGTGAGAGTCTCATGAGGTAGGTATTGTTGTCTCCATTTTACAGATGAGAAAACTGAGATCTAGAAATATTAAGAAGGTCATCTAGGCAACACGTGGCAAAGCAAGCATTTTAACCATGGTCTGACTCCAAATTTCTTTTCTAGTATATGCTACAGCGAAAGGTATTCTGAAAAATAATGTTTTTCCTGTTTTAGGATCGTTCAATTTTGGTGTGGCACAAGAGACCACTGCCTCCAGAATCTCTTCGCCTTAGAGCTCTGGTATTCAGAGGTGAGAATTCAGCTGGACAGTGACAGAGAATCTTTCCTCTCATCTTTCACTTACTCACATTGCTAAAGGTACAGAAGAGAAATCTTGGTTCTTTAACAAATATTAGAAAGCTGACTTGATTTTGGTGGAAACATAAAAAAAAGGTAAACAAAGATGCTGACTTTCATTGTTTTAGGTAAATCAGATTCATATGTGATGACATGTTTATATTTTAAATTAAATTAAGTCATTTGTCGCCATAATGCAGAGTGACAGTCCACATTATGAAAGGGTAATTCTACCAGTAAATTCTCCGCAGTGAGTTTCATTGGGTTGAAGTTTTACGGGAGACAGTTTACAGGAGACTGTCTTTTACAGGGATTCTGTAGATCCACCCACTGAACTAAGAGACGTACCAGCTTTCCTTGTGGTTTCCAAGACCTGTGTTTAAATTTCATATCGTAGGGACAACAAATGTATTATTCTAAGTGGCTTGACTCTAGAGGAATATCAACTACTTCACAAGTAGAATACAAATATCATTCTCACTTTAAATCTGAGTAAATAGTCTTAAACACTTTCTAAATCCTATTATATGTACAAACTTTGCATGTAAAGGTTGAGTCGAGTCGGCAGAGGAGTATAAGTAAACACTTCTTTCTCCCATAAGTACACAGTACTGAATGAAGGAGAAAAGGGCTTTATACTCTATTCCCTCAATCCCTCAATCAAAGACCTTTCAAAAGAAAAGGCAGAGTTAAAATAATAAGTCCAGTTCTGTGATAAGGAACTTCCGTATTTGAATTTCATTGAATTACAGAGTGAGAAAGAGCCTCCCTGGGATCCCTGTAACATCAGCCCCTACTCCAAGCCAGCAGACCACCTTCTAACCCATGGACTTTTGTGCAAATTCAAAGTCTCTTCAATATCAAAATAGTGGAAACTTGGGGTTTCTCGGTTATTCTTTCCCGCGGTGCATCTGAATTCTGAAGATGACCAATTTTGTTCCCCGTTTTTAAAATTTCATTCAAAATCTTGACTAATTGCCAGCGACTTTTAAGAGGGCGGCAGTGAGGTGTAACAGAAAGAGCAGAATCGGGAGTTTGATCCCTCAGTTGCATGTTTGTCATCCACAAAATGGGAATGAGTGCAGGGTTTTTGCAGGAATTAGAAATGATCAAAGTCTTGGCACAGTTCCTGGAGCGTGGTAAGTGGCATGTGCTCTGTAAGTGGTAGTTATTATGATTGGCACAGTCGTTCTGTAAGCAAACAGCATCCCCTTAAAATAACCCTCAAAATAATTACAGAGATGTAGCGGCTCCATCTCCTAGCAATCTCAAACCATCTTAGAAAAGTGCTTTGGTATTGGCGTATGTGTGTGCATGTGGGTTACAATGTAAAACCTCATCGGTTTTTACTCAAACATTGACCTATTGCAATTTAATATCAAATAACTGTCGCCATCCTGCAAAGAGACACTCTGCTCGAGGAGGCTCTAGGGTACAGCGGCAGCAAAGCACAACTCAGTAAGAGCACTCGGGGTGGAATGGATGCTGTGTGAGATGACAAAGGTGCTTTGGATACTTTTCCAAGAGAGGCAGTTTCTTGACCCAACTGGGACAGACACTTTGTCACTAATCGCTTCTAACCCTTAGAGAACCTGACAAACAGTCCACACATTCCTTTTGCAGAACAGAGAAATCATGATGCGACAAATAAGCTTCCCCTACAATTTCAGGAAGAAATGACTCTTCGAGGCCACCGGAGTAGCATGGTCATTGAGCACATTCGTGAAAGCTGCCACAAACCTGCTAACTTACAAGCAAAGAGGAAATTCGTTTTCTACAGGATAACTTCCTCCCTCTTGGCGTCTGCTTCTAAGCCAACCATTAGGCATCTATTGCTTTCATATTCCCCATGGGTCTTAAGTTTGACGATTTGTTCCCCACAAGCGTTCCAGAAGAATCAGTACTGGTGTACAATCCAGCTAGTGCTCATGAATAATCCCTCCATGGGACATTGATTTCTGATGCTCTTTGTTTCAGTTCTTCTGGGATTCTAGGCTAGAATCAGCTTTGGCCTCAACTTGAGGGATGAAATAAAGTCCTACCTCCCTTCAAAAGATTAAAGGACCCGCTTTTGGCTAAAAGACCCCAAAGTTTTAAGTTCCTGGTCACTAAAAGACAGAGGCTAGCCATGTTTCATTTGCTTCCACCCGCCTTCCCCTTACTAATCATTACTAGATTTTATAAAAGGTTGACTTGAGAAGAACAAAAGGCCGGAAGACTTCTTTGCTTACTTCATCCCATCCCCGGCACCCTCCTCCTGTTTGTATGGTTCCAACACGACAGCTGTTTGGGACCACAAAGAGTTTCTTTTTAATAAACAACTGCCAGCCATGGACTGGTTCTGGCCCATTTCCTGAGGACGCATAGTTCATGGACTTGCACCCGACATTTCACCTTTGTACATATAGGAATTTTTACATATGCTAATTACAATACATTTAAATGTTAAATCTCTACCACGAAGTGATCAAAAGATATATGTTATATACATGTAAACCTAATACACACGCATGTGGGTCTCTTTCATAAATATTCATAGCTCCGCCTATAACCTGTTGAATATGTATACTTGACCAGTGCATTCAGCATAAATTCCTGTCTTACACCTGCCTCTCTAGAAGTGCCTGTCTCGCTTCTCAGTTTGTCAGGATGGCCAGCCTGCAGACTATAACCTTTCATAAAAAATAAGGTCTCCTTTCTAAATTTACAGACTTTGTGATTCTTTTTCAATCGACAAAGTCAGGGATGCTCTGGAAATGCTAATAACCCAGTAGGTCCAAAGGATCCGTATTTGACTTGTACAAAGCAAGATTTGCAATGCCTGCAAGCACTTGGCAATTGAAAGGCACTCTGCAAGGTGTTCGTGACCGTCAACAGAACAATTCAGATGTACCTGTGACTGATAAGAAATGTTAAAGTCCTTTTTGAATAGGGGTGTCATAATATTGAAATTTCAACAAAATAGTCATAAACCCTGATGTGGGTTAGCTACAATTTTCTAAAAAATCATAAGGAATCAGCTTCCTTACGTTACTCTGGTGTTTATTGACCTCCATGGCATGTTTGATCTCAGGAGGCTCCTTCATGTGGGCATAATCTGAGAATCCTTTGGTGGCATCATGTTTCTGCTTGTAGGCAACCTTAAAAAGCACAAATCATTGTTAGTTCCACTTAAAGCTGTATAAAATCTTACCTGTCAACTTCTGGTGTTTTGCTAGCATTTCATATATTTAAATACCATCACTGATAATTAAATTGGCCTAAGCCTCTGTAACAAGACAATCTCCATAATGCTCTGATCTTAGTGCTTCTGTTCAGATTCCTAATTCTCATCCTTTGTTGTTTATGTCAAAACATCCTTGACCAAAGATGAAATCTCCACTTCCATTCATCTCGTTTAAATCTCAGGTACAGTTTTGGGAAATTGTGCAGATCTAAGAGCTTTTAGGATTATAGATGTTCAAGGTTTAAATCTTGGGAAAGCAATTGATTAAGTAGGGGAGAATTACAGGATATTTAAAAGTAAACTGTTTGTTTTTAAATGAATGGATCTGATTTTATACAGACACCGCTGTAAGATAATATAAGGTTTAAATGCACAAACCTTTGGGAGAAAATATAACATGTGGGCAAAATTCTCAGATATGTCAAGCCTTGATCTCCATTAGGGAAATGAACATTAGACCAATACCATCCATCATCACCAGGTTAAATTTGCTCCATAGTGGCACAGAGAGGGGGGGCATGAGAAAGATACCTCAGAAGTCGACGTAACTAAACTTGACTATGAAGTTGGAAACTAAAGAAGAACCTAAAGACAGTTTTTCAGTTTATACCACACTATCCTATTTATCCGGTCTCTCTCCTTTGCAATGTTGAATCACTTTGTTTGGTTTTTGTAGAATTACTTATCATCGGTCTTCCCTTTCTAGAAGGCAACTAACTGTCCAGTTCCCTGAATCCTAAGAACCCACAATAGTGCCTGGCATAAAATTAGCATCGGTGAATATTGCTCCATGAATGAATAAATAAATGAATGAATAACTGAAAGAGTGAGAATAAAACAATAATACATGAAGGAAAGGCAGGATTCATTTTTAAAATACATTAAAAGTTTTATACTAAAACAATACTAAATGGAGTTGGAATGACTTCACACATGAGAATAAAAGGCAACTTAAAAAGAAAAACTAGAACGTTCTTCACCAAGAACAAAATGAGGTCTGGTTTTCGATGAAAAATTAATACGGTTAAACTTAACACTTTTACCATATGAACTCCTTGAAAGCTATGACTATCTTACACATCTGTTAATATCCTGTGCTTATCCCAGTGAATGATACGGAGTAGAAATGTAATAAATGTTTAGTGAATGGATGAATAATTGAATTTATTAAACACTCTCATAAGCTAATAAACTCCTCATAGGCTTTTATAAACATAACTAACCATCTATTAAACTTAGACAATATACCTATCTAAAGGATTATAGCGATCATTATAAACTAATTTTTATAAATAAAATTATTAATTCTTATCATCCAAAAAAAGGCATCTAGTACAACTATCGATGTTTCAATCCCCTCCCTGGCTCCCCACATAGTTTTTAAAAAACTTCTACCAAAAGAGAACTAAACCTGGGACATCACAGTCTCTACATTTTAAAAGTTCTGATTGAAAGTTCTTCCTTTAATGAAACCCCAATTTATCTCCCCATAGCTACATGTATGAGGCCATATAGAAAAATCTAGTACTCAAGACAGAACTTTCAACATGGAGGACAGGTGTCAATGACTTCTGTTCCTCCAGACTGTCAGCACAGCGTAAGGTGCGGAAGTCCTGAACACCCTCGATGCTTTATTAAACCCAAAGCCCAATGTATCTGTCTCTTTCTTAAGGTACCCACAATGGTTTTGACCAATCTTAATCAGAACTGCTTCATTTAATCCAGGTTATTGGATGGGTTATCAGGACTTCAATGCAGCACCTCACCCTATTCCAGGTATAATTCATCTTGTTAGCATTTATCAGCCTAATCCATCAAGGTATCTAATTCTGATGAACATGTCTTTAAAATGTTCACCAATTAATTATGTTAAATAGGAAACTCTTTAAGAACCTCCACTCAGCTTGAGAAAGTCCATTATCTCTGTTCCATTACATTCTATATTATAACGTTAAGGCAGACGAAGGGATGCCCAAGTCTATAAAGCCAACCAAAAACTTCCATGAGCTCTATTCCTTCTTCTGAAATAAAAAGAGCTAGCATGTGCCCATCTCCTTTTTGATGGATGTCTGGTTTATTTTGTATTTTATACCTCCTATCACACTTGTGACTTTGTAAACGTAACCAGTGCAGCTGATCATTTTGTGGGTTATCATAGAAACGGTGAGTCATCGAGCACAATTTTAAAAAGCACTTCTTAAAAAGGCTATGTAATTTTCTACTCGCAGCATTTAAATAGTCATTTCATTTATAGCTGCTACTAAGTACCACTTTAGAATTAAGATTACATCAAATTGGAGGCAGCTGAACTTTAATTTATCATATTAATTTTCTCCCTTAAAATAGCTAATGGAAAATTGTGTCACACTAATAAATTTTCTGATAAATTTGGTTTCTTAGGATTTTTCATTATTGTGTGGCATATCCTTAGATTAATTCTGTTTTCTTCATACTTTGAGAACTAAAATTGCTATGGTACCAGACACCTAGAGACTGGAATGTAATTGCAATAGTCTTATATACTTTATATATAAATATATTTATATAAGTAATATATACATTTAACTTATATATTTGATCTTATAGTATATTTTTGTATCTCATATATACACACATAAAATGTACATATATGTTTCAATTACAGTATATTTTATATGTACTACATAGGTAAATGGACTTTTAATCCCATCTCGTAGGCACCTCTGAAATCCTGAAACAGCACCCTACGGCCACTAGAGATGAAACATAGACCCTCATAAACATCTTCGGTTCAGATGCCTGAGAAAGCTGAATTTCTTCTGTGATAGGGGGTCACTTAGCCTTTGCCTAAAACAGCCCAGATAATGATCTCACCACTGCATGGCACAATGCATGATCTCACCACTGCATGGCACAATCCATTCCATTTTCAGAAACTTTCTTTATGATCTTTGTTTATAAAATTGTTAATAGAGGATAGCTAATAAAATAGCCTCCCCCCCAAAAAATCCACATTTCTCTCTCTCTCCATTTTTATTCAGAAATTTCTTCCTTTCAGTCATTTTCTATAAGGAAGTATGAATCTAGCTAACTTTATCACTTTAGTTTGAATTTTAAGCATCTGAGAGTGTTTGCAAACTGATTTTAAGGTAATAGTTTGGCCAGGCGCGGTGGCTCACGCCTGTAATCCTAGCACTCTGGGAGGCCGAGGCAGGTGGATCACTCAAGGTCAGGAGTTCGAGACCAGCCTGAGCAACAGCAAGAGTGAGACTCCGTCTCTACTAAAAAAATAGAAAGAAATGATCTGGACAATTAAAAATATATATGTAAAAAATTAGCCAGGCATGGTGGCACATGCCAGTAGTCCCAGCTACTTGGGAGGCTGAGGCAGAAGGGATCGCTTGAGCACAGGAGTTTGAGGTTGCTGTGAGCTAGGCTGACGCCACAGCACTCTAGCCTGGGCAACAGAGCAAGACTCTGTCTCAGAAAAAAAAAAAAAGATAATAGTTTGTTTTAACAGTTTGCCAAAAACTCAGGAGACATTTCATTAGAACCTAGAATGCCATTTAAGGTCAGACTTCATCTAATACTCTAATTAAGTAGACGACAAATCTGACACTATTTGGACACAGTAAAAGTTTAGTTGTTTAATTGTCACAGACAATAGTCTATTTTCTTGCCTCCCTTATTGCCAGATTAACTCTGAGAATCACAATTTTAACAATACTAAAAAGTTGATATATGTAAATCTAAAGTAATTTTATTACAGTTATGTAACTCTTTGAAATAGACACCTTACTCAGAATCCAGGTTTTTTCTTACTAATAAGTTTAGTGACAATTACAACAGCAGAAAGCACTGCTAATTAAGCATGCATACGTATCTCTCCCAGCGGTGTGTATTCTAGCACAGGATAACACTTGTTAACAATGTAAGTGAGAACCTATTCTTACAAAAACCAATCATAGATTCCAAAATATACAATCTGGATTATCTTTCATGTTCAGTTCTGTGTTGCATGTATTTATGTACTGCAGATCCTTGCATGCTATAAAAAGGGCATAAAAGTTGTCTGCTTCCAAAGACAAGAGGCTGCAAATATCTGAAAATGTTATCTTCCCAAGTATAAAAATAAGAATAGATTTTTTTCTTTTCTTTCTTTATTGCATAATTGTTGCTTGTCACATATCAAGTGTCGTGCTGTAATTATCTGCTTTTTAAAGTAGCCCATATTATCAGCAAGTGGTTAGGTGACCAGATGTTGGCAGGAAAAATAAAGGGCATATTAGTCACGGTCAGCCATGCAGAACCTTGACATCGTATATTTTTAGCCTCATGTTGCATAACTGAGATTAGCTTACTGCCAAGTTGGGTACACAGTGGACGTTTAAATTTGTAATAATGAACTATTTAACGATGCTCTGCAAAGGATAACTATGCTCAGTATTTTTCAAGAGTAATTTGTTTTCAGACTATTTCAAATTATCAAGGTATCCTCTACTTAAAAGTAAAAAGACTCTGGGGGAAGAAGCAAATTGTTTAATAAGAAAAAGGTGCAGGTGGTAGCAAAGCGATGGGATGGCATGTGGTTAAGAGCTCAGATTACGGAGCCAGGTTATGTTTCTGTGCTGGCTCTGCCATTTGCTCGCTGTGCCACCTTGGACAAGTTACTTAGCCTCTCTGTGCTTCTGTTTCCACATCTCTGAAATGGGGATATTTCATAGGGTTGTTAAGAGAATTAAATAACACAAATATGTGTGGAATGCATGGAATAGCACCTGAAGTAAGCACTTCTATGTGTTTACTTTTATCATTAACCTAAAATGTGGCATAAAGAATATCAACCATGTAAAAAGAAGCATATCCTTAAAAAGGAAATGAATAAACTCAACAAAAATCCATTTTATAAGTATTTACTGAACACTCTTTATGTTCCAGGGACTGTCCCAAGCATAGGAGAAGAACAAGGAACAGGACAGATGAGGTCCCTGCTCTTATGTAGTTTAGAGGGCCAAGTAATAGATTTAAAAAGTAACAAAAAAAATCAGATTGTGCTATGAAGAAAACACAATGAGTCAGAAAAAGGTGAAATATCCTATTTTGAAATTCTGTTTAAGAAATGCAATAGACTAAATGTATTCAGAATGCCTTATGTGTTGATGTACTGCAAAGAGAAAATTACCCCAAACTCTTCTGGATTCAAAAATGAGTTTACAGGAGGACAGTTAAGTTCATCTGCAACTCGCAATCACCAAAATAGCCACTTCCACCTGACAGAGGCCCTTTTTGGTAGCCTGAAATTTTCTCAATGGAAAACACAATTTACAGAAAAGGATATTCAGGAAGCACTTGTTTAAATTGATGGGGCACAGACATGCGGATCCCGAATTCAACTATTATCTCTTTATGTGATTTTTAATGAGCTATAGAAATGTTTTCCACTTAGGGAACATATGTTAAATCAGAGAATAGTTTAATATTTACTATAAGAATTTCATCTATGTAAGCTATCTAAATGAGATGAAAATTTGCCCTACAAATAGCGGTGCATGGAAAAACAGCATGAAGTAACTGACATAAACTTGCATGGCCTTTGCATTTTCTGCGATTTCACCAGCAACTATGACAGTGCGTTAATCAGTTGCTTCTAACTTTCGTTCAGTATTCAATAACTTAGAAAAAAATCTTTTATTAAAATAGTATATAACTTATCTCAGGTTATATGTTTCATCTACACGATCGTATAACAATTTAGGAAAACACACCTCACTCTGAAGCTGCGTAACTTCTCTTGCGAAAACACTGTCAATCGTGGCTGGCATCCGCTTATAAAGAGAGTTGGAAAGATCTGCCTTAATGGTGCCTTTGTATTTTGCCTGGGAAGGAAGAAAGAGAAAAAAAGATAAACATTTTTTTTTTTTTACTGTGAATATAAAAAGAAAATAAAAAGAAACTTTCTTCAGAAACAGAATTGATTTAAAAATCTGCAGACCATTTTAATTTTAGATACTGGAGCTGACAAACATATTCTGGACAGATAGAAATCCATCCATTTTCTCTTGGAGAAAGCTATAAATGAGACAGGCAAGAACATATTTTCTGTTTTTCTATTTAAACCCCAGCAGTTTTCTAGATGCAAACCTATCGGTGTGGTATTGACGGTTTCACGTTTGATGAGGGAGCAAACGATCTGAGAACAGTAAGACATGTGAGTAGTTCCAGAAAATACAAGTCGTTAGCAACTACGGTCTAGAACTTGAACACAATGGTCAGCATTCCTTCATTCAAATCTTCTCAGCCTCCTCCTGTTACAGTGGGAGGTGGGGGTGATTTTCTGTCCTTTTGTATCTTCCCACGCCTAATCCGCCCTGTCTCTAAACCAATCTCAATCATTACCGTAAGACAAACACTCATCCACCATTTCCTCTTGGGAAAACTAGATGTAAGGGAACGCTATAGATTGCCCACTTCTAATTTTTCCACTCTGTAGTTAACTCCTTCAGGAAAAATAATCAATAACTGAGAACATCCAGAATTTCTCTGCACAGGAAAACTAACATGGCTAACTCAAATAAACAAAACTGTGTTCTTCCATACTGTGTAGACGAGTCCCAACATTCCTCCCTCTCTGAGCTGGATGTGAGTGTTGATTTTTTAGCATATATCCTGTATAAATCTTCTTTTCCCATACTCTTTGGATGTTTGGTACTTAATAAAAGAAAATCTACCGATTTTCCTCAAAATTGTTTCATATTAGCGGAAATAATACATTGATCTTTCTCCAACATAATTTACAGAACACTAGAGGTCAGTCATTTATAACACTTTTATTCATTCTCTATTTCAAATTTATCTCTTCTAAGTGATCTATTCACAGACCACAGTAATGTCTCATCACAGCGATCTTTGTTAACACTGTGCTTTACAATGCAACATAAACTGCAGTTGATCCGAAATGCTGTCAGAGACAGATCACGTGATTTTTCAGCTAGAAAATGAATATAGTATATTTCCTACTCTGTGGTTTCATAATAGGTATTTCTGGTGAACTGAATTTTATCCTACTCAAAAATAGCTTAAATTAACTTAAAATTGTTTACCAAAGATATCACATTTTATTGAAATCTGATCAATCTTACTTATTTCCAAAATGACATTCAATAGTGTGTCTCTAGTAAGTCTGTTAGGAAAAAAACACAGAACTTCTAAAGTTAACTATTTTGCCCGTGCTTTCTACTTATTGAATAAAAATATTCCTTTTCAAGAGGAATTCTATATAAATAAGAAAGGGTTAGAGTCAAAATACAGACATATATAATAAAATATATAAACCATAGATAGTAAAATATATCAGTTTATATGAGTTAATTGACACAGTGCATAGAATTAGATAATCATATAGATATTACCCACATTCACTGATGTTTTCAAAATATTATGCTCCAACTCTAATGCACACCCTTTTATCTATAGAAATAGAAAAATGCAAGCCAGTTTGCAAGTTTTTGATACCTTACCTCAGAAATAAAAGCGCCAATATTTTTTACATGGTTTAGCATAGGAGTGTCCGTCACAAATGTACACTTGTCCTTAGACTTTTTGTAGGCTTCTTTATAATGGATCTAGAAAAGAGAATAATTTACATAAGAAGAGAAAGGAGAAAAGCAATTCTAATGGCCTTTTTTTGAAGAGAGCATTAAGATGAGAAAGTCCATTTTCCAAAGTAAATACTCAGATGTGGAATGATCCCCAAAGCTAGCCAAGTCAGATAAACAGATATCCAGCTCAGAGCTGCAAAGCTGACGGAGGCCCAGTGAGGACAGGCTGGTCTTTAGATAAGCGAAGTCCAGCTATCGTGAGGATCAACGCCAGGGATGTGGGGCCGCAGATGATGGGTCCTCTTGGCCCAGTCTCCCGTAACTATCAAATACGTGCCTCCTCCCTCCCAAATGCGTCCTAGTTTATTGTCACTTTCAAGCCACGGGCCTTAACAGTTAAGCCTATGGCCAAACAGAAACATAGCTGCCTACCTCAAGGTAGAAAATAAACAGTCACCAGGACAGATGTAATCAATTAAGAAGTAGTAGCAGAAATTAAACATGTAGAGATTACTATTAGCATTATTATCTATACATGCTTGATTAGAGGAAGGGGCTTAAGTTGTGGCCATGTTGGGCTTCCTGTTATTAATTAATTCCCTGCTAATCAAACTTACCCAATTGATGAGCACCTCCCTCACTCTCTTTCCCTCCCTGAAACAAGAGCAGAACCTGCCCAGAAAGCTTGCCCCCTGTAGAGATCATTCCAGAATCCCACACCCCCGCCCCCCGCTGCTGTGAGCAGGCAGGATAGCAGGGGAAAGCCCAGACAGGCCTGGCCAAGGATGCTCATTTCTCCTCTCAAACTCACCAGTAACGTGAGTCACTTCCTTTGCCTGGGGAGAGGCCAGAATCGTTACTCTAGGGGAAGACGCCGCATGGACATGTGAGCCCAAAAGAGATCAGGAAATGAGGAGAAAGACCTAAAATGCAATCACACTCTCACACTAATTGCTGCACAATCTGGAAACCAGGGAGGCAACACTATGCCCAGTTGAGGTAATCTGCTAAAAGTTATGTCACCCTGTAATGAAGTCATGTTTATCTACCCAAGACCATAAATTCTTAAGCTGAAAAAAAAAGTGCCCCAGTTCAGATGATAAATTACATGGCCTGCCTAATTATAACCCAAAAGTGAAGCTGAATCGAACACGCTACCTGGGTCCTAGAGCACATGACTAATACTGACGTTCCACGCTAATGCGACATGGAGATTTTCCCTCGTGCAAACCTGATTTGAGGGGCATCGCTTGACCCGAGGTAGACTCGCATGCGAAGAGATTAAGTAAAATTATTTCAAAATGCTACATTTCACTGCTGTGATTCTTAGATATCAGATGCCTACCACATTAAACACTTGCTTTATTCATGAAATCAACATGAGAACATATTTATCTTATCCGAGCACTAAATTACTTTTTTTCCTTCGCAGAGATTAGCCATAATTTTAGGTTCCCGCAAATCGCCCTCCTCCGTCACTAGTAATTAAACTGTTAATGGCAGTATGATAAATAGTAGGCTATTTTGATCATAAGGAGAAAAAAAAAAGTATCTCGGTTATATAATTAAGTGTGAGGGAAAATAACCTATCATCAGGCTTAAGTTTGACTCATTATTTTTATCTCTTGCCACCATCTTTTCCTCATCACGGTCACATTCTCCACCGTGGCGGTATGTGCTTGTGGCTACAGCCTCCTGATAAAGTCTGACACAAACAGAATGTTCAGGACGGCAGCCCTGGAGAAGGGGGAAGCATTCCCTTCCTCTGCTGGGCAGGCAAAGAGTTCAGGCTTAATTGCGGACTCCATTTCTTTCTTTGGTCTTTAGTAAAAAGATACAGACATCTGTATCTTTAAATTTAAGATGCATTGGAAACTGGAAGATCATTTGCTTATTGTCATTTGTATTATACAATTTCTCAGAAATCGTACACACACAGAGGCACATATAGATGTGTGTGTGATTTCTAATGAATTGTCTAATACGAATGATAATAAGGAAAGGATCCTAAATGTTATATAAATAAAGAAGGTTAATATTAGTAGCCTTCCTACGCCAGGATGGGAGGAAATGATAGGTGAAAGGGAATCGCATCCGTCAACGATGCAAATGTCAGGTAAAATAAAAATCACGGAATAGATCGGCCATTCCCTACCGCAACCATGTCTACACCTTACAACCTGAGGCTGGTACCATCTACTGCGTAGATTGCCAGGCCATTCCCCTCCCCTCCTACGAACAGAGCCTGAATGTATTCATGAGAGCAGCCAAGCCCAACTACCCCAGCCCCGAAGGACAGATTGATCTAAATCAGGAATGATCATGTCACTCTCTCTGGCTGGTGCTCGGTCTGGGGAGGCCAGGTGTCCAGCTCTGGCCACGAGACATTGGTGGGACTCTTCCCAGTGGTGGTTTCTAGGATAAAGAGAGAGACTTTGCCCGGCCTTTTGACACTTGCTCTTCTACCTTTTTCCTTCCCCAGTCACAGGGTGGCAGCAGCAATGATGTCACCACAAGGCAATAAGCCACCACACTATCTATGACGGCAGAGGACAAGGAAAGCCGCCAGGGAGACTAATAACACCCCCTGTACTGACACTGAACTTCCCACCTCCAGGCTTTATGTGTGTGGGTCCGGGACCAAGCACCTACTTGTAAAGCTGTGTGTGTGTTTTCCTGATCTTGCAGCTATCTGCATTTAACCAATACACAACCCAATGTATTTTCAATTAAAAAAAAAAAAAAAGGACAAAGCTGCTGACTTTTCTGAACATTAAGATGTCCCCAACATTCACCTTCTCCTCTGACCTTGCCCACTTATCCCACGATGTCTCGACCACAATTACGGTTAAATTAGTTCGGTGTTGCTTCCTCCTCCCGGCCAGATTTCTTTCAATGAGCACGAGATTAGCTAATGCCTGGAGCTGGATGACAGGCGTGGAAGTGTTTGAGGATATTTCCGCTCACAGGCATTCTTAACTGAAAGTATCTAGAAAGTCTCTTCGCAAGTGAGATCATACCAGTTGAATTCAGTAAACCCTGGAAGAAAGAACTGAGGCTCCATCACTATTTTGTCACCTGGGCCGCGTAGACAAAGTTACTCTCCCAGGTTTTCAAGCTTTCTCTGGAGGGGAAACCACGGAATTTAATGTTTTCAGCATCACAAGGATTACCCACCACAAACAATGTTCACTTGCCTGGAAAATGTTCTTCCTGCTGCCATGCAAATGAACACCCTACAAAGCTCTGAACCAAAACATTGAGTCAGAGGCTGCGTGTAGATGCGGCCAAACTTGTTCTGTAGAAGGCTCTTTATGCCTAATTTACAAGAAACATATTGAAGATTCCCTTTTGTCCAATATTGTTTATGACTTAGCTATCAGAACGCTGCTAGATTTGTAATTCTGAATGCTCGATAGAGTGGACAGGTTTAATTTATTTGAGGAATTGATTGCATATTTGACTAACAGGACTAAATACCAAAGACAGTAGACTGTGGAAACAAAAAGTGTTACGTAGTTAATAGAAAAATATTCTATAAGCTGTGTGAAGATTGGATAATGAAAGCATTCTTCCATCCATCATTTAATGCAATGTGAATTGAGCGCCTATTTTGTGCCAAGTCTGAGATGAACTCATGCTGGTTTCAGTTTTTTTAAGTTAAAATTTATGTAAAATGAATGCATTCTACTAAGTGAGGTATCCCA
>CAUYSK010059826.1:0-19441 GCA_963575035.1 Avahi laniger | reverse complement strand
ACCATATGCTTTTTAAAATGTATTTTTGTCAAGACATTGGAGCTGCCAGGGTAGCTCATTCATTTATGGAAATTGACTGCTGTATAATCTGGTTGGCAAAGCCAGTCCTTCTCGTCAAACCGTTTAGCCACACCAGCTGATAAAGGTCTGAGACCATTCTTCAGTTCAATAAATGTGTCATTAGTTTGCAGTCCCTCCAGCAGTATTTGAGTGTTCCTGTCTCTCCCCATCCATGCCAACATTTGTTATTTTGGGACTTTTTGATAAAAGCCATTCTCACTGGAGTTAAGTGATTTCTCATAATGGTTTTGATTTGCATTTCCCTGATGATTAGAGATGTTGAACATATTTTCATAAGTTTCTTTGCCATTAGTCTATCTTCTTACGAAAAGTTTCTGTTCATGTCCTTTGCCCACTTTTTAATGGGGTTGTTTGATTTTTTTTCTTTCTGATTTTCCTGAGTTCTGTAGAGATTTGAGTTGTCAGTGAAGTCAGGGCTTTTAGTGTACCTGTCACCTGAATAGTATACATTGTACCCAATGGGTAATTTTTGATCCTTCATACCCTTTCCATTCCCCCTCTTCTGGGCCTGATGCCACTCGGTATGACCGTGTATACCCATCACTTAGCTTCTACTTATAAGTGAGTACATGTGCTATTTGTTTTTCCATTCCTGGGATACTTCACTTAGGATAAAGGCTTCCAGTTCAATCCAAGTTGCTGTGAAAGACATTATTTCACAGAATGACTACACTTGTATGTGTCTGCCATCTTTCCTTCAGCATAATGATTGAAATTTATCTATATTGTTGTATCAGTAGTTGGCTCCTTTTTATTATTCAGTAGTATTCCATCATATGAATGCACTGCAATTTGATGATCCACTCTCCTATTGCTGGACATTTGAGTGTTTCCAGTGTTTGGCTATTATGAATAGAGATACTATAAACATCTGTGTATGAATCTTTTTGTAACATATGCTGTCATTTCCCTAGTACTTAGAAGTGGAGTTTGCTGGGTCTTACAGTAGGTGTATATGAAACTGCCAGAGTTCTAGTTTAACACTGAACTTCAGAGTGATGAATCTTTAGGGGCTGTTTTTTTATACTCTGCCCTTTGGAGAAACATGGTACTTCTAGTTCCTTATTAAACCTCTTGTAAGGGAATTGAAGGATTATTTGTTTTGCATTGAATTGCATGTTTTGGGTTTCATTTAGGAGGAAAGAGAGTTGAGGCAATAAATAATATCTACCTTTTAACTTCCTGAGTTCAGATCCAATTGAGGAAGCAGCCAGAAGTCAGACCAATGTTGGCTTGGATATGAGCTTTGTTGCTGATACAGCAGATGAGGGCGCATGTCTTAGATATGTGACTGGATGGGCTTCAGACACTCACCTTTCCGGTCGCAGGCAGGCTTGGCCAGCCCAGGCTTCCCACACAAGCAGGAAGAGAAAATCTGCCTCCCTCCAAACACCCCCCACGCAACTCAGTCTTCATCCAAGCCTTACTGATGAGATATGTCTGTTTCTTCCAAGGGAAGGCCCTTGTAGGTGAGGGACAGGAGCCAAGAGCCAGATGGTGGCCTCCTCCCTCATGTGTCTCTCCTGGGCAGTAGAAACTCTTATGGTTAGCAGAGGCACTTGGGATTCGCTTCCCAGGGAAAGCTCATGACCACTAGGACCCCACCAAGCTGTTTACTGTGTTTAAACCCTTTCTGCATTAAGGGTTTAATTCCGTGTTCCATCAACATGGAATGATTTTTAAAATCCTACTTCGCAAAAGACAATGCCTGCCTACCAACTGAGACTTACTTTTTAAGATTTGGATTATGTGCTCTTCTCTATATGTTTCTTTTGCAGTTTTTATGTTTTTATTCATTCTTAGCAAGTTCCGAAAATCCACTTAATGGTTTGCTAGGCAATCATTTTGCTATTTTAATGTGTGTTAATGTATTTTAATGTGTTATAATGTTGTACTGCAGTTGCTAGAAAGAAATATAAAAAACAGATGTGAGCCCAAGAGTGATTTTTCTTTCTTGAGGTGCTATTGTTGTACCTTCTTGAAAAAGTTTAAACTATGCAAAACATGGTGTTGTACAAGGCTGCTCTGCTTTCCACTTAACTTTATTTATAAGTAAGCTACAGAAAGAAAGCATTTTACTTATTTATATACTTTAAAAATTTTGAATTGTTGTCCTAAAGAAATGAGAAATGGTTTCTGCTTGGGTGATAATTTCTCCTTTCTGTTGGACCTAACTATCACCTGGTTACTATCTCCCTTTCTATTGGCGAGGTCATTATTAAGTGCTCTGGAAATAAAAAGAGTAAAATATATGTTCATTTTTGTGGCTTAAAAACTTTTTTAAAATGTAGCAAAATTATTTTTAAATAGTTTGGTTATTGAATAATAGAATAATAAACATAATATATATATTTACTTTTGTATTTTTCTCTACTTGGTTTTATATTCTGATAAGGAAAACAGTGCCATTTATTTTTCAAAAAGAAAATAAATGATAATGTTGATTCTTATTGTTCAAAATGCATATTAATTTTCTTCTTGGGGGATGGATGATAAATGGAAGACATTTATATGGGGTGTGTATATAGAATATACCTTTTATTTAGAATTTGAACACATAATTTGGCACTTTTCTAGCTCTCCTTGTTGTTTTCTATCCCAGTTGAGGTTCTCACTGTTCCTGCTCAAAATTTATTCCTAATATTAACCCAGTGTAAATATTTTCTGCTGTATCATCAATTGGTTGAGTGTCATTAGATTGCTCGGTGAAATTATGCCTGAGAGTGTTGGAGTTTGTCTGTCCTAGGTGGCCCTCTGAGCATATACTCATAATTCTGTCGTCAGTTCTTCCCTGGAAAGTGGACACTGTATCAGTTTGAGTGTGAGGTCACAATTTTTTGGGTAGAATCTTTGCTTACCGTGGTTATTTTCCCTCCTGCCGTTTCAGCTCCTTATGAAGCTCGACAGCCCCTTGTCCAGCCTGAGGGACCCTCATCAGGGGGTCCAGGACCCAAGCCCCTTCGGCATCAGGCGTCCCTCATCCGGGTAAGTGATGATATGGGGTTATGCCAATAGTGGAGACAAGCTTTGGAATTTGGGGACATGGCTTTTTGATGAGCCATCTTTTTTATTGCAAGGAAGTTATAAAACAACCTCCTTATGTAAATACTGTGCTTCTTGTTCTGTTGCTTGTATATTTTCCTAAATATTTTCTGCTATGTATGTTTGTATCCCTTCTCAGTGTCTCTAGAATAAACTAGGCTGGTTCTTGATCTGTAGTATGTCTAAAATGTCCTTGTACCCTCATCTACCTAATCAGTAGGCACCATCTCTGGGAGAGCTTCACTTTTTCTAAGGCAGCCTGTCTTGTGTCCACCTTATTCTTTATTGTTACTCATTCAGTGCATAGTTAACTGTTTTCCATTTGTTTTGTGCCTCCAGTTATGTGGTAAACTTTTGGAAGGCAGAGGCAGTTCTTCTGTATTGTCTCTCAGTGCCTAGGCCAGTGCTCTTTGGAGAACAGTTATTTTATAAGTGGCAGCAACTACTGTTTCCTAAATGTAATAGATACAAAAGAAATATTAGGACTTCCAAAAGCACAGGTGACATCTCAGCTTCTCCTGGCTACACCACAGCTTAGACATTTTCAGCTTCCCTTTCTCCAGTGTTTTCCTTTGGATAAAGAGCTCTTATTTTCTTCCTGTGTCTGCAGCTATTGTCTTGTGTAGTATCTCTGGGTCCTATACTAGAGAAATTATATTTTCAAAGAAGGGTGTGTGTGTGTGTGTGTGTGTGTGTGTGTGTGTGTGTGTGTGTGTCTACATGAGAGAAATTACAAAAAAACTGGGTTTACTATTTGACACTAAAGAGGAAGTGGGGTGGTTTGTATAACATTTCAATTGTGTAACTCAGGAAGAAGGAGCATTTGTACGCAGACAGTTCTACTCAGCGTAGAAGCGTAGTGTCAGATACTCCCATAAAGAAGTGGACTGCTAGTCTGAAATGGAATAAACAAAATCTGAAGACCCAGCTGTTCACTGAATACCTTCTGGAGATGGGGTAGTGTGTTAGATAGACTTGGTGCAGAAGTTGATCCTATAAGGAGGTGCTCTGTGTACAAAGAACTTTCTTAAGATAATTTAACCATATGCTATGTATTTATATTAACGCTTCCTACAACCATGAGATCTAGATCCTGCTATCTCTATTAGTGTAGATGAGTTGACTGTGGCTGAGAGAGGTCAAGTAGCTGGTCTAAGGTTTCATTCATAACTAGTAATTGACACACTCAGAATTTGAATCCAGGCCCATCCAGTGTCAAAACTTGTGCTTTTAAATACTTTGCCCTACATTAGAGTCCCATATTCCAAGGAGACAAAGTTCTAGAGTTGCTGCATAAACAAATGTGGGGTGTAGTAAAAAATATTCTCAAAAATCCCTTATTGGTATCACACTGGAAAACCAATATACCGTTCGCTTCTAAGGGGCAGTACAGCCCAGTTTCACCCCCAAGTTGGAATAGACAATTGTTTCTTCAGCTGAGCCCCAGATGTAGCAGTTGGCTGCATTTAGAAATCCTGTGGTACAAAAATATGTGCTTTTAAACACAAGAATCACACCCACCGTGGAGTGATGTTTACATTAGGAAAGGTATTGAAGGGACTGGGATCCATCCCAAATTCTTCAGGGTGTGCCATGCAGGTTCCTGCAGAGTGTGTTCTGGTTCTATAGAATCCAAATCCCGAATGGTTAGAATGATGGGCAAACAAGCAGTGAGTCCTGAGCTTTGCAGTGGTAGCAACGGGCTCGCCAGACCCTTTCTACCTAGCCCCCTGGCTGGGGTGGCCCTGGGCGCACACTTGGATTGGTGCCCTCTGACTTGTCTTCTAATCTCTGGGTCCCCTTTCTACTGACACACATGCTTCTTGAGCTCTTTACTCAATGGATATTTAGTGAACACCTCATAAGTGCCAGGTACTGTGTTGAGAATACAAAAATGAGGTATAATACTAGCAGTTACTGCCCTCATACAGAGCTTTTGGAGGAGACGGTCACTGAGCAAACCATCACAGAGTAAATACGGAATTATATATGGGATGTGAATACAAATTACACTATGCTTTGAGGATGAAAAACGAAGATGGGGTGTGACCCAGCCTTGAGGGGCAAGGGCTGATCAAAGAAGGCTTCTAGGGGAGAGTAACGTTTGAGTTGGAATGAGAAGAATACAAGGATATTAGCCAGGTGAGGGGGTGAAACCGGGGAGCAAACAAGAAGATAGAGGGAACCGCATATACAAAGACATTTTCTGTGCGCTTGACATTTTATGCACATCATCTCTTTCAATGCCCGTAGCTACCTTATGAGGTAATTACTGTTGTTATCCCATTTTTCAGATGGCAAAACCTGACATTTAAAGACCTTATTTAATTTGCCCAAGGTCACAGCTAAGAAGCGGCAAGGCTGGGGTTCAAACAGCGGACATGATTCCTCGGTCTCTGGCCCAGGAACCACATGAATGGTGACGTCATTTGTTGAACTAAGAAGCCCTGGATGAAACACTGGCATTGGGGAAAGATCATGAGTTCAGTGTTGGATGTCAGGAATTGAGCTTTTGAGATAGCCCAGAGGAGGTGTCAAAGAGTTGGTAGGTTACATGGTTCTGGAGCTTTGGGGAGAGCCGATGCCGGACATAGGTATTTGGCAGCAATTGGCCATCAAAAGCTCTCATGGTATAGTGCAGAAAAAACCAGACAGGTTCTCGCCCAGGTCCAACCAAACTCTGTGTGACCTTGGACAAATTCCTTCTCTCTTCTGTAACATGAATGACTTTGAATGGATTTTACAGTCCATTGTAACAATCTGCGACAGTCTGATTGTCTTAATGTTTGGCATCAGTGGAGGCCACCCCTCCCCCGCCCCCATCTGGAGCATGGCCTTCTGTTTAAGATGAGAGCAAGGGGCCTTTCTCGCCCAGGTAGCAGTCTGTGGTTTTCATGGCTGATGTGTTTTTCTTTCCTCAGTTCTTAAGTTTCTTTCTTATGCCTGTTAACTTGGTTTGGCTGGACTCCATGTTCCAGAAAGCAAAATGCCAACCTGAATTAGTCATGTAGAGGAGGGGATTTGAAGTGAAGGTTCTTGGTGGTAGGGGATTAGTGTTTATTGGGCATGGTGCTAGGCTAGGCTGGGGTGACTAATTCCCCTCAATTTGCCATGTTAATGTGCTGATGGCAATCTTCTCTGTCTCTTCTAGCTTCCTCTCTGGTCTTGTATTCAAGTCCTTTCTGCCAGGTTAGAAAGGGGCATGACTTCTGAGTCCTAGAGGACTTTAGGGAGGCTTTTAGGGACCCCCAGCCAGTGCTGTTGCAGCCCATGGACTTGGCATTTTAGAGGTGCATATGCCAAATTCAGTGCCCAAAGATTGAGATGATTAGTCTTTTTGCTTAATATTTTAGGAATTTCACTTTGTTTTTTGTTCGAGTGTTGGATTTTTCCCTTTGAAATTTCCTATATTAATACTAAGCATATATTGTGTTGGTGGAATGGTCGATAATGGTTGGAAAGAAGTTATAAGTCTTATTTCCTACTTCATCAGTTATCATGTGTTTGGTCATTTTGTGGTTTACTTTTCACAAGTTATTGTAAACCTCTGAACGGTGTATAGTCATTTGTAATTTTGCTGGCATAAGATTGACAATTACACCTTCAGCTCCCACGATACTCCACTGCCTCTGCTTTTGCCACGGTTGCTAGAAACTACTTTTTTTGTCTTATTTGATTTCTTGGAAGCTTTTGAAATTGACCACCTTCTTGAAACACTCTCATCATTTGGTGTTTGGGATGCCAGCTCTCCTGGTTTTCCTCCTGCTTCTGTGGCGACCTCTTCCTAATCTTCTTTTTCAATCCTCCTTCCTCTGTCCGCCCCTTCCATGTTGCTGATCCCTGGGCCTGCTTCTCATTCTACTTACTTTACCTGGAGGCTACCTGAGGCTAATGACTACATAGGTCCACCTGCCTGACATCTTTACTTGAATATCCCACTGTCACTTTCAACTGACATGTCTTTCCCACAGGACCACTTTTCCTTTGGACCAGAGAGATACCATAGTGTCTGTGTGGAAAACTGCTCCTTGAGTGGTTGAAAGGAGGTCCTGGGCATCTGAGACCCTTGAAGGAGGTTAGGGACCCCAGCTTCTTTTCAGTTCTTAAGAACCCCAGGCCTACCTGCAGTGGGGATTTCTTGTTTATAAGATCATGGCAATGAAGTTGAGTTACTTAGTCTATGTTAGAGATGGTAAATGTCAACACTGTGTGTGTGTGTGTGTGTGTGTGTGTGTGTGTGTGTGTGTGTTGAACTCTCAGTATCGCTTAGATAGCTAAGTTCCCTTTAAGTGAAATGGGGGCTGGCGGGGCGAGGGGGGGGAGAGAGAGGAAGAAAAGAAAAGAAAAGAGAGAATGGGTTTGGTGCATTTTATAGGTATGTATGTGCCTTCTTCTTGAAATCTTGTTTAGCACATTCATTCCCCAATTTATCTCAGGTCCTAGCTGGACTTTTACACAGTCTCCTAAGGGGTCAAAGATTGGTGTGTCCTCCGTGTGTTCTACTTCACTGAGTCTGCTATAGGAGCCACAGATGCCCGAATGGCCACTGGTACCAAAAGGAGGTCCTAGTTTTCATAGCTTCAAGCCTCCTGCCTACTTATTTCCTTTACCTGCTTATAGTTCTTTTTCTGATTTTCTGGTCCTTACTTTTGAGGAAGGAAACATTTCACTTCCTTCAATTCAATTAACACTGAATTTTACTTTTCTCGGTGTAAATCTTTTTTAGCTGTTTCTTATTGCATTCCTCAGGTGCTTGCTATGTACCCACACTTCTCAATAATTAAAGAGACATTAGTTGCTTGCTTTCTTTGCTAGCAGGCACTTCTACTTGAAAGGCAAAAATATTTTGTGTTACACAATGAGAATATTAAAGAAATACTGGATTATCGAAAGAAAGATAACTCCAGGAAATAAGAAGAGGGTACCTCAGATAGAAATTAAAAGATGTTTATGGGAAAAAGACATTTATTCATAAACTATCGGGGCTGATTGGGATGCTGTCTTAAGGCTTTGTGGAATTCATGCTTAGACATGTGGGCTATGGAGGGAGGATGGTAACATGTAGGCTGGTCCGCACTGGAATTCTAGCTTCGATTTAGTGTGTTTCAACAGATTGGTTAGACTGTTGATGAAAGCAAATGAACACATTTTATTTGTGGTGTCAGTGTTGCTGTTTTTCCCCACAAGGTGTGGAGCATTGCATTGAAGGCTTATGGTGGCCAGAACCTTTCTGGTAATAGCTTGGGCCTCCGTTCGTTTGGTAGACAGGAGTGCCTCTGATTTAGCCTGTCAGATGTAGCTGAAAACACCTGACTGAACCCCTGGTCCTGGGGAGTACTCTGTAAATCTGGAAAGGAGAGTGGCATTTGTTTCTGGCTTATTCCTCAGGACTTTTTGGTCTCAGTTTTACACTGGGCTGTCAATGTGGAAGTCTTCTTTACAGTGCCACCATTTCAGCCCCTAGGCCCATCAGTATTTTCCTTGAGCTCAGGTGAGCAGGTAGTGTCGTGTCCCTAGTCGCCTGTCCCGACAATAGTCACTGCCAACTGAGGTGCTGATTTGCTCCCAGTGTTGTGCTGGCCCCTTTCAGTCCTCCCAACAGTCTTGCATAGTAGGTATTATTTACATCCTCCATTTGTCCATTTGGAAATACTTAAATGCCTTTTATAAATCAGCCACCATGCCAAGGGAACACTGAGGACTACAAACATAGCCCTTGCTTTCAAGGCACTTGCAGTCAAGAGGGGAGGTGCAGTCAAATCAAATGATTCCACCTGTACATGCAGAATTGCAAACCGACGATTGCCCTAATGGCAAGGGAACACTCTAATAGAATGTAACAGAAAAATCCGACCTAGAGCAGGCAAATGAGGGAAGTCTCCAAAGACGTGAGCTTGGGCTGAACTATGGAGGGTGGATGGGAGTTAAGTAGTTAAAGGAAGGATGGTGCTGGGAGGTGAGTGTTTCACATAGAGGTAAAAGCCTGGACAAAGACTTGCCTTGATCAGGGTTACTTGGGGGACAACAGGATCTCCTTTGGCTAGTTTAAGCAAATAGTGATTTATAATAAGGAAGGCCTGAAGATACAGACTGTATTCTGAGCTTGCAAGAACGATTCCCCAAATCCCACAGCCGAGCTAGGCTGCTGAGAGAGCTTTGCGTCTGCCACTCGCAGAAAGCTACAGCACTGGGAAACTGCTGCTGTGGCGTCAGCTCCAGAGCCACGTCACACATGACCCAGACTAGCCAAATGAATGCTTTGTTCCCTGCCTCTTCCATCATGTCACTCAGTTCTGAATCAGTCTTCCGCGAGTGTATTTGTGGAACCTAAGTCCCATCCGGAATTCTAGCAGCAAAGGTGTTTGGACAGTGCAGTTTTTAGCTAGCCAGCCTGTGTAGTACAGGGAGTTGTGCTAAGAGGGAGTGGAGTGGATGCTGAGTGAGCCAGTCTACCATGTTTGGCATAGGGAGAGGACACATTTGCAGAACTGAAAGAAGGCTGCTGTGGCTAGAGCCTGGAGTGGGAAGGACACGAGGCTGGGGAGGGAGGCAAGGCCCTGTGGGCTGGGTGATCATCTTTCAGGTGGAGAGCTGATGGCTCAGGAGTTAAGTTACTGGTTCATAAGTGACCATCTCAGATTGGAACCCGAGTCTATCTGCCTCTGGAACCTATGCTCTTTTTGCACCTCTAGTCAGTAACCTCATTCTCCAAAGCATTCCTTGAATTCAGCCTGAGTTCTGGTTGCGTTTGTTTCCCATCTGAATTCAGGCTGCCTTGAGTGTGAAGGGGAGTAGGTAGCGGAGTAGAGACAGGCAGCCTTGACCTGACCAGCAGGGACGGGGGTGGGAACGTCATTGCACTGTTAATGGAAGTCTGCAGCCCTGTCAAAGTCTCCTCTTGCTGCTGATTTCTCATTTTCTTCTGGCCTTGTCCCCTAAGCAAAAAGCCAAATCCTGATAATCATGAAGGAAAAATGCCCTCTGGAGAAGCAGATCTTGGCTTCTGATGAAAGAAGTGGAGACAGGGGTTCCTAATAAGCATTTCTTATGTTAATCAAGATAGTGTTAGTGCCACATACTAAAATAACAGTAACATTGAATACCTGTAATGTATGGCT
Source organism: Avahi laniger (assembly GCA_963575035.1). Classification (NCBI taxonomy): domain Eukaryota; kingdom Metazoa; phylum Chordata; class Mammalia; order Primates; family Indriidae; genus Avahi; species Avahi laniger. Next base: position 9,200 of record CAUYSK010059826.1, on the reverse strand, counting down.
GTCTCTAGGATTCTTTCATGTGAAAGCATGTCAGATGCTTACATGTAAAAATTATGTGAGTAGTATGGTAGTGCTCTGTCTATATAATGTAATAGTTCACCAGCCAAAATCTAAAACTAAACTAGGTGACAGGGAGGAGGGTGTAAATATAGCATAGTTATAGCTCGAGCTCAGATTCTCAATCTGCAAAATTGCTGCAATGATTTATGCATTGTGGTGAGATTCTTTCTGAAAAGGAGATGCTACATTTTTACAGGATGGATGAATAGATAGAAAGAGATAACTACAGAGCTCGATGATCAAGAGTACATACTCTGTACTCTGTTCATATTCTGGCTTTACTAGCTGTGTGGTCTTGGTAAATTACTTCCCTTACCTAATGCTCAATTTGCTGTTCTGCAAAATGGAAATAGTGGGACCTACCTCACAAGGTTATTGTGAACATGAAAATGGATCATAAGTATTAGGTACTTGCAGTGCCTGGCACTTAGCAAAGTAAGGAGTACATGTTACCTAACATTCTTCTATGTCTGTGGTGATAGTTTTAAAAATTTAGCTTATCTTAATCAGCAGCATCTGTGAGTTGCCCATTAGGCTCAAAGAGATTCCTACAGTTTGGCAATCACCCTTTTAAGCTGTTGAAATTAGATCCCTAAGTGAGTTTGGTAATATGTGGTTAAAGGCATCTTTGTGGGTTTACTTCCCTGAAGAGACAGAAAAGGTTAAATTGCTCTGTTAGGATTTAATTTTAACTAACTTTTTTACTGACAAAACCAGAAATTATTTATTGCAACTTCCTGTGAATCTATAATTATTTCAAAATAAAAAATAAAAAAAAAAGGATTTTTAAAAAAGTTATCTAACTTCATAGGTAAGGGAGATTGCCCAACCTTTACAATGTAGGTAACATTATTTGATAAATGCATATAATGTTTAGCTTTTGTCAATATAGGAGAGCTCAGGTTAACCCTTCTGTTTCTGGACTTAGATTGAGAATTTGTCCAGTCATTTTTTAAATTTGTTCACTAATTCAACAAATACTTACTGGGTGTTTCCAATGTGCTAGACACTTTTCCAGATACTTGGGATACAGCAGTGATCGGATAGACAAAATTTCCTGCCCTCCTGGACCTTGTGTTAATATTATAGTGGGGGTAGAGTGAGTGACAGAGCATAAACAAAATTTATTGAGCATAATATAGAATGGTTTAATGTTAAAACAAAGTTGCTGATCTCTGTCACCTTTTCTAGCTCCTTTTCTTTATTCCTCATTTAACAGTTCCCTGACAAGTTTACCCTAGCCCTCTTTTCTTTTCTTCTTTTTTTAAGAGATGGGGTCTCGCCATGTTGCCCAGGTTGGACTCGACTCCTATCCTTAAGTGATTAAGCTGGGACTATAGGCATGTCTACTGTGCCTGGCTCTTCTTTTCTTTTTTAACTCTGTACATCTTCCCTGGGAATCTTCTTCAAACCCATGAAAGATGAACCTATATTAACCAAACATAGAAAGACTGCTGTAAAAATGAATCAACATTCTGTTCTTGTAGATAGTCTGCATGGACAATCCAGTTAAAAAGTTTGGGCTCAAAATGGTCAAATGACATTAGGTGGTCAAATTACAAAACTAAGGTAGCCCCAGGCTTCCGTCTCGAATGCGGGACTGACTATGCCATTGGGCTGGGGCAGATCTTCTTTTCCTTTGGACCTTGCTTGAAGGATAGATTAGTTGGGGAATAGCTGCTATAACAAATACACCCCACATTTTAATGACTTACCATAATAGGTATGTTTCTCACTCATACACCAGTTTGGCAGGCCCTTTGCTCCCCATGGTCATTTAGACACCAAAGCTCCTTCCTCTATTTAGTGGAGAGAAGAGAGTAGAGGAGTGCCACAGGGTACTAGTTCTACCAGGAAGTGGTACAGGTCACTGGTACTCACATTGCAGTGGCTACAACTTGGTCACGTGGCTGCATCTAACTGCAAGGGAGGCTGGAAAATGTTATTTCTGGTTGGGCAGCCACTTAGTGACACCTCTACACCAGGCATGGTAAGTGAATTAGCAGAGGACATCCACCATAATTGCACATATTGGCACTGCCATTGCTTGCCTCTGTGACTTCCTTTTTTCTCAGCCCCTTGACTGACCAATTCACATGATCTTTCTTTAGGCAGATGAATATTCACATGGGCTATAATGTAGTCTTACCAGCCTGTTAACCATTCTTTTCTTTAGAGTAACTGAGTCTTCTCACATCTTTGCTCATAAGATCATGTTTTGATCAGCGGTTGCCCTGTGGAAATCTTATTTCCAAAATATTTTTGGAAGAGGAGGTGTGGGCTTGGCATGAGCTTTTGCTACTCCAGATGGTTTGTTTACTGAGGCATCAAAAGAACACTGTTCTAAGATCATTACACCCTCATAGGTGAAATGGCTGAACTCTAAGGCAGCATTTATAGGATGCCTCCAGGGTAGGATTATATTCTGAACAGAAATGTTCTATGGTTGAAACAATATACACACCCTTTTAAAGTTCTCCCTGACAATGCCTCCTTGCAATTCATATTATTCAGCTTTGCTTGATTTTTAAGATAGTTCGGGGGTAAATGTCATATTTTGGGAATTTATTAATGGTATTACTTTTTAATGAGTCTTTTGAAGTCTCTTTCATTATAAACAGCCTGTTTTCCCCAGAGATAATAACTTGCAGTGCCAAATATTTGCATTTCACTTGAAACAAAACCAAGTGGTTGAATGTTTTAAATATAAGCAAATCTAATTCTCCCGTGTCTAGAGAAACTGTATAATGAACCATATGTATGTAGCTTAAGCAGACAGATGTGGAAGATTTCTTTCTCTCTGCCCCCTCTTTTATTTTTTGTTTTTTTAAAAAAATACTGGCAGAACTCAAAATTGGCACCAAGTAGCAAATATCTCTGCCCGGCCAACAAAACCACGGGAACTGGAGCTGACCTGGGGAGGCCTCTTAGGGGGCATGCAGAAGTGGGGCTTTTCCTGGTTCTGGCTTCTTTGTGGAAGGCTAAGGCCCACAGCTCACACCCTCGCATTTGTCAGTGCCTTCACCCTTCCAAATTGGCTATTCTGTCTTAGGTGGCTGACTTTGCAGATCTTTGTCCAAAAAGTTGTGTCGAGTATTGTGGTTGATTTTGGGGTTGGTTTGGTGGAGATGGGTCCGTGTGTCTGGGTCCTGCGGTGAGGTGGCCCCTAGCTGCTGACAAAGAGGTGCTGAGCTACTGTCTCACTGCTGCAAAGAGCCTTCCTCCAGTGGTGGCCATGTGGCTTTTTTCCCTCTTTCCTTTTCTTCTCACAGCCCTCCCTACCTCTGGCCTACCTTTATCTCTAGCTGGGGTCGCTGATAAGGCCTTAAGTGGTTTTCCTACCTTCCGTCTTTCCCCATCCATTCTGCTCACTGAAGTGATCTTCCTGTAATTCAAATATAATTATTTGACTGTCCTATTTAATACTTACCTGTGCCATTGTCTTCTAGATACAGTCTAAACCCCTTAACTTGGTGTACCTGAGCCTCCATGACCTGGGCCCTGCTTTCTGTCTGAACCATCTTGAGGCACCCCACGAACATCTCCACGGCACTGGCTGCATATCTATCTGTATGTAGCCCGAGGGAACTCCTTTCAGGAGATGTCCATTTTCTGTTGTGGTTTGGTGTCTTTGCAAATGCTGTTCCTTTTACCAGCTGTGCTCTGCATGTCCTGCAGCTGTGCTTCTCAGAAGTGGGTGTGCTTTGAATCACCCCGAGGGCTTGTTAAATCACAGATTCCTGCCCCCTCCCTCAGACTTTCTGATTCACTAGGTGTGAAGTGAGGCCTTCGTGTCTGTATTTGTAAGGAGTCTGTAGGTGATGCTGATGTGGGTGGCGTGGGGACCACATGTCGAGTAGCAAAGCTCTAGGGTTCCCTATCTTGTCAAAGCACTTATCCTGCTGTTTTGAGATTGCCTGTTTGTCTTTCTCCTTCACTGGACTCTAGGCTTCCTGGGAAAAATGATCTGTTTGCCCATCAGTGTATCCCTAGTGACCAGTATGTGGGATATTGTTGGCATTCAGGAAGTATCTGCTGAATGAGTGAATGAACAGGGCACTGTTTACGCAGTGAAGTTCAAATCATTTTGCTTCTTGTAGTGGATAAGTTTTCTTTTGGAATATTTCAGCTTAATGGTGCGTGGAATGTCATCTACTCCTTCCAGGTGCCGTTACCTGTCCTTGAAATACTCACTTAATCGACATGGGACTTGAGAGCTCCCATAGATATCAGACCATAGGTGAACTATAGGAAGACAGATAGAGACTTCTTTTGATAGACCTCAGACTTTAAAATACGAAAGTGGACTCATAGATTTTCTTTCATTAAGGACATCATAGAGCAGTGTTTCCACATCTCTTACAATATAAGACATACACCTGACTTACTTGAGCCTGTCAGTAAATGGAACTCACGCTGCTTTTTAGTATCTGTGATGTACCTGCTAGGGGCTGTAGGTGGGATAAAGGAGTATCTGATGTGGCTCTAGCCCTCCAGGTTGAAACCTGGTGAAGAGATTTAAAAACACTTAAAATGTTCGAATGTGTGATACTTACCATGAATATCATAAAGGTTCATGTTTTTAAAGATGCTCAATTCACTTGGTTTATTAAATGAACTTAAAACATACGATGAAAAGCAAGCAGAAAGAGATGAGGCTGGGTTAGCACACTTAGTGCAAGCCAGTGGAAGGACTGCACTATGTGTGGGTTACACAATGTTCATATGGCCCTCTCCCTTTGTCTTAAAGCCTTTTAGGTTTTAGGGAATAGGAACTCTCTTTGTCAGCTTAATTTTTCTTGAAAAGGAGGATGGGGTAGGGTTCTCGTGGGAATCCAAGAACTGGAAGCCAAGAAGTAGCCTAGTGGTCCGTAGGGGTGGGATTCCTTGGCTGTTCATGCTTGTTCTGCTGTTAGCAGGCCTTGCCCTCTCTGCCTGGAGTTTACTTCGCTGTCCACTTACCACTCAGCTGCCAGCAGCCTTCCTCACCCCCTGCTCTTCATGTCGCTTCTCCCCCTACCTCACAGGTTCTGCTGGATCCTTGGCTCTGGTTCCCTCATAACTGTCAGCCCCACCTGGCCCTCACTGTACATCATCATCCTGCTGCACATCTGTTCAGGATCTGCTTTCTCCCTTGTTGATCTTTATATTTCTTACCCACATCCCCAAGAATAAGCATCTGGCCTAAGTTCACATAGAAGAGCTTTCCATGCCAAAGCATCCCAAAGGCCAGCATAGCGTGTGCCTGCTTGCCCTTACTCCAACTCTGTCAGGTGAGACCCTTCGTGAGGTGGACCATGTGGCCCACACATGGCTGCTAGGCTCGCGTTTGTAGCAGAGTGGGGGAGATGGGCAGTGCCCTCTGTCATGGCTGTGGGCATGGCAGGTACATTGGAGAGCTCACTGGCCCAGCAGGGCTCAAGGAATGGGTAGGATTTGCACAGGCTAGTTTCAGAGGAAGAGAGTTCTGGGAAGATGACACAAATCTGACCCAAGAGGAGTGAGTATGTAGGCAATTGACAAGTCTGCTGAGAGGAGACTGGGCTACCAGGGTCGCGAAGGCCAGGTGGACGAGGTGGAATTTTTTGTTAGGCAACAGGTCATCTCTGTAGGCTTTTAAGCAGATGAATCAATCGCCCTCTGCTGTCCATTCCTGTTACCAGAATAGACTTGAGACCTGCCAAGAAGCCACTAACACCACTTAGGAGTGAGGTGATGTGACCAAGAAAATCGGGAGCAGATGATCATGGGCTTAGAGAAAGAGCAAATATGGTAAACATGGGCTGACATCAACCACCTGGATATGGCAGCCATGTCCCCAGGAGGGAAGGAAGGGGTGTATTCCAGGGGAGTAGCAGCTTCCGTGTCAGAACCAGGGAATGAAGCAGGCCCAATACCCAGCATGGAGACTTCTGTGCCTTCATTTGCTGGGAAGTGGTGGGACAGAGCTTTCAACCTGCACCCCACCTGCTTCATGAGCCATCTCTGCCACCTAATTGTTCACTCCTAAGTGTCTGTTCTTGTATCTCCTGCCCACGCCCAGCTTTTAGGTTCCATTGCCCCAGCTTTTTCTGTCAGTGCTGACTTGGAACACAGAGTACTCCACATTATAATGTGGCCAGTAATCCAGTCCAGTTCCATCTGACGTCCCTTTACCGTGTGTTCTGCCTCTGAAACCTGGTCAGACATCTGGGTTTGTTCAGAAGTGCTGCTAGGGCATGGCTTCGGAATTTGGTGCGAGCATTTTGTAAAGTTGTGTGGTCTGGTGGGTGCTCATATGGACTTTTGATCTTCCACGCTTTCTCTATTTGTATTGTTTATTTGTCACTGTGATGATAAGGGGTTTCTGAAAAAAATTCAGATAGAATGCAATCCAGTTTAAAAAGTCCTGATATGCAAGAACCTGACTTTGAACAAGAAATTTTTAAAAAGGGCCATTATTTGCTGCCTGCAGGGGTTCTCTAATGGATACCAACAAGTCCCTTAAGCTCTCTGAGCCTTGGTTTCTTCATCTGCATAAAGCATAAGTAATACTTGTTTACCTCTCAAAAGTCTTGAGATGCTCAAATGAGATAGGAGTGTGTGAAATGCTTTGTAAATTTCAAAGCACTATGTGAATTTAAGGTATTAACTGGTGGATAGTGACTTCGTGGACATTTAAAAGTGGTTTGATTTATATTTAGTAGAAACTCATCTATTATGAAAGTCATATATTTATTATAAATTATTAACAACCATATAGCTTTCAACTTCTTTATGTAACTTTCCTTCTGAGTCAAGCACCCAGGTGTTTTCCTTAAGGAATAGCCTCTTTGCTGGGTGCGTTCTCACTGGGCACTTCTGGAAATATCCATTCCGCAGGCGGTATTTCATCTCATTGTCTTGGCCCTCCCAAAGCACTCTTAGCCCAAGGTTTCAGATGTCAAAGTAATAGATATTTTACTTCAAAGATGACATCTCAAGGTTGTATCACAACTCACAATTTCAGTCTCCTTTCTTCTCCGAACACTGTTAGAGGGGAGACAGGTGTTCCTGGGAGGAATGGCTGTGTGGGAATGGTATGTGTGTGCCGGTGCAATTGGGGTAGGGAAGGAGAGGGCCAGCTGTCTGTTCTAGCGATAGTGGGTAGAATGCCCTCCCAGGGATTAATTCTTTGACCATGTGTTCAGAAGCAGGCAACTTGATGGCTCTTTAGCAGTAATACCCCTCCTTTTCTTTCCTAGTCTCCTTTTGTTCTAAAGCTTACGCTTCTTGTGTTCGCCTCTTGGTTCCATGAAGGTGGCCCTTGGCAAGTAGCATGTGAGCCTTAAGGTAGATGGGGAGGATGGAACAAAGGCCCGACTCCTCCTCCCAGCATCTACATTTTCGTTTCTTTCCCCAATGCCTACTATAGCTTTGTTTTCTCCTGCGCTACTCTGGTTTTCTGAGCTCTTAAAATCCTCAAATTTGACTTGCACGCCCTCTAGTGACAGGTGTGATGCACCCCTTGTTACCCTGTTGTTTGTGATACCTACCATGACAGCCGTTCTCACCACCCAGCTCTATTACTAAGCCTTATTTATCCGCAGTTCACAAATGCAGAATGAGAGGCTCAGAGGTCCTGACTTATCCTGACTTACCACTCAAGTAGGACCTGGGGATGTGGGATTTGAATCCGAGCTTTTGACTTCCAGATTTATGTGGTGTAAATGTGACAGAACAAAAGACAATGTAGTTATAGCTGTTTCTAGTTTTTTTCCCCCATAGTTTAAAAGAATACAGATTATTTTACCATCCACTCAACTAATCTGAAAAGATCAAAATGTGGGGAATAGTTGAAGATAAGAATGATAATTTTTTTTAACCCTTCCTTCATCACACTGGAAAATTTTTTTGTCACTCACCAAGTGTTCAGTATTTCACGCTCAGTCCTGTTGACAACTTTGGGGAATGCAGAAAAAATTTAAAGTATGATATTTGCCCTTAAGTTTATGTTCTAGTTACAGTCTAGTTATGAGGTGGTTACATTTATTCCCCTGAGGAAGAAAAATTAAGTATAATGCATAATCACTTTTATGGTGTTTAATTTTTCTACTTCGTCTCACTAAAGATAAGCTTTCTGAGCATTTGCTTTTTTAAAAATTTATTTTGAAGTCCTTTTCAGTGGAGAGAGAACTGCAGGATAACAGCAGCAGTTACCCTGACGAACCCTGGAGGATAACAGCAGAACAGCGCGAATACTATGTCAACCAGTTCCGGTCCCTGCAGCCAGACCCGAGTTCCTTCATTTCAGGTGAGAACCTGGACTCCCCAGGCATTGCTCTCACGGGAAGAACAATCAACATCCTGAGAAACAGTTCACACAAAATGAACATGGCAACCTTCTGTGATTTCGATTTGTTTTCCTCTAAGGTTGAATTCCTTATCAAGTATAAGCCATGCAGAAAAGAAGTTGGCATTGACATTTGGAAAATTGTTTCTGTTTTAAAGGGGTTAAATGAGAATTTGAGGGGAACCCTGTCCAGACCTTGTACCTTATTAGTTGAAACACTTCTTGGAACAAATGAAACACCAAGGGGACACCTTTAATTGCTTCCTTTTATATTAGAATTAGAGCAAGGAAGGAGCTTGGCCTTCTAGGAGTTAGTGTCACAAGTCTCCTTATCTTATATTTGCCTTCAAAGTTCAAACTCAGGCTCATTTTCTCTGGCTCAAATTTTTTTTTCTGTTTTTTTTTTTCTGAGAGAAATTAAAATGGAGGAAAATTAGCCAGCATTTTTTCACATGTCAGTTCTGGATTGTCTTCAGATATATGTATTTCAGTTGAGTTCTCATGTAAAATTCAACTTGAGAGGAATTGATTTAATTCCTGTGTGCCTTCTTTTTACCAGGCTGAATACTAAACAAACAGTGAAATAGTAGAGTCTGGCAGAAAAATTCATAAAGCTTTCTTTTTTTTTTTTTTTGAGGCAGAGTCTCACTCTTTTACCCGGGCTAAAGTGAATGCCGTGGCATCAGCCTAGCTCACAGCAACCTCAGACTCCTGGGCTCAAGCAATCCTTCTGCCTCAGCCTCCCGAGTAGCTGGGACTACAGGCATGCGCCACCATGCCCGGCTAAGTTTTCTATTTTTAGTAGAGACGGGATCTCGCTCTTGCTCAG
>CAUYSK010059824.1:0-51579 GCA_963575035.1 Avahi laniger | reverse complement strand
GCTGCCCAGGTAAGGTGGCAATGACGGAAAGCATTTATGGCTCAATCACTCTCATTCCCGCAGGATGCTGACCAGCTTTCAGTGTGAAAAGCGAGGTCTTGTCTGTTTCCTTTAGTCAACTTCCTCAAGCATTACTTATTTCACCAGGACATATATTTAAATATTACTTTCAAACTCTCCTTCCCTATGTCTTTCTCCTTCCAAAAGGGATCTGAAGCTCAACACACTATATAATTCTCCCTCTTTTAAATCCATTTAAAAGTATAAACCTTTTAGGCCAGGCGTGGTGGCTCACGCCTGTAATCCTAGCTCTCTGGGAGGCTGAGGAGGGCGGATTGTTTGATCTCAGGAGTTCGAAACCAGCCTGAGCAAGAGCAAGACCCCATCTCTACTAAAATTAGAAAGAAATTAATTGGAAAACTAAAAATATATAGAAAAAATTAGCCGAGCATGGTGGTGCATGCCTATAGTCCCAGCTACTCGGGAGGCTGAGGCAGGAGGATCGCTTGAGCCCAGGAGTTTGAGGTTGCTGTGAGCTAGGATGACGCCACGGCACTCTAGCCCAGGCAACAGAGTGAGACTCTGTTTCAAAAAAAAAAAAAAGTATAAACCTTTTACCATCCTTAATTAAATGAGGATAGTCCACAGAGAAACTCCCTGAGCTGGAGTTAAAGTGCTCTTTATTATTAATCATGCTTTGATCTATCACTGTCCCTAGCAACCCGCAGCCCTCCCTCCAAAACTCACAGACATACTGCTGGTTGAGGCAGAATATTTACAAGAGAAATTTAAAATCCAGTACAAGGAAATTAGACAGACTGTAGGAAATGAATTGTTTCTGACCAACCATCTTTCTTTGTCCCTCCCTGCTGGCCTCTCCCTCGCCCTCTTCTACCTCTTTTCTCCTGTCTACACTGCCCAACCGTCGCTACCCTCTCGCTCTTTTTCATTCATCTTTTATCTCTGCTAACTCTTGCATCCCACCTCCAATTATTCCCAAGGGAAACACCTGTATAAAGTGAGGGAAGGTTTGAACACACTGTTGAAGAGACTAGAGCACTAGCAGGGAACGACGGACGGGCTGCGCAGTGTGGTGGACCCAAGTGAGGATGAAGACTGGGAAGTTAAGGTGTCACCTGTCTGTGTTGTTGGAAAGCTCAGATTCAGGGGCTTTCCAAGCTGGTAGGACAGAGAGCTAGAGGAAAAAGGAACTAGGGTATGGGCAAGAGAAGCGAGGGACTGTGACATCTAAGCTGGACATAGGAGGAACCAGAGGTTCTCAATGACGTTTGGACAGGTACAGTGGTTCCTGGCCCGGAGGAGCCCTGCTAGTGGGAAGCTTAAGTGGAGGGAAGGGGACACAGAGAAAGAATCTTTCATTTAATGAAAGCTCAGACGGAAGGAGACCTGCCTGAAAGCAAAGACAGAGGGACAGGTGTCCAGTCCCTAAGTCACATGAAAATTTTAAATATTTGAAAAAATTCAAAATTATCTTTTACATGAAAATGAGTTTCTGAGAGGTGTAATTTACTTTAATGGGGATTCAATATAATCAATAAGACACTTTGTTGATCATTGGTAACAACAGATTTTGGGGTATTCACTACATGTCAGGCCCGTGCTAAGCACTTTTAAAAATACTTCACTTATAAGTGGTACTATCACTATCCCTATTTTACAGGTAAGGTAATTGAAGCCTAGAGAGGTTAAGTATTTTGTCTCAGGTCACACAGCTAGTGTTGTAGCACTCAAAGCCCGGTAGTCTCACTCCACAGTCCTTACCCACCATACTACATTGTTTGTCAAAGTCAAATGTCCACAGAAGAATGACAGTGTAAAATGTAAGACCTAAGCAGAGGACAAAAAACTTAGAATGAAATACATCAAAACGTTAACAGACTTTGTGTTAAAACAGTGAGACTTTGAGTGATTTCTTTATACTCTGTTTTATACATTTTTAAAATGGTCTTTAATGATTATCTTAGTTTTATAATAAAGATATTAAAATACAAACTACAAAGAACTTTTCAAAACAAATGACAGAATTATTGTTTCAACTCTTTTGTGGGGGGGCAGGGTGTGAGAAGCTGCATTTGTTTAAATCCCAAGCTCTATTTCATTAAGGAGCTCACAAAATACTTACAGAAAGGAGCAGAAACATGTAATTATTTAGTTCCAAAGTAGCCTTCTGAGTCACTAACTTCTGATTAAATTTGAAAATTCTGAGGGTCAGAGACCATCACACTAGGATCTGGTAACATGTGATTATGTGTAGTACTTGCAAACTGGACTAGGGAACGGAAGGAGTTTTAAAAGGTTGGGCAGGGAGCAGGTGGAGATGATTATTTGTAGGATTCCTTTCATTTCTTCCCTTGTAGGTAAATCTAAATTCTTTGGTGCAAAGCTTCTCTTAAAATTAGCCTCACTGTTAGTTAGGTATTTTGTTTTGTCTAGAAAAAGAAATATGCATCTTTGATGGCCAAGTCAAACAATCTCTAACATAATCCTTAAAAGAAGTATGCTGATAAAAATAGAATTTATCAGTTTAGTTGGTGCCTTGTAAAGAAGTGAGGAGCAGGTCTGAGCTTCAATGAGGAAGTTGTACCAGTAAGAAGGAAAGCCGTGTACCACTACCACTTCCTGTTTTTGCCTCTAGTTCATAGAGGGTTGTGGGTTTTGTGGGTGCTCCATTTTTAACTCTTGACACGTCCTTGTTCCTCTTCTTTCATTCCACAAGGACAACTGGCTTCCCTTCTCAAACCTAAACCCTTACCACCTTAAAATACTCTAAAGATGTAACTCCTGAGTGACAGGGAAATCCCACGTAACCACGGATGTACAGGAACATGCTGTTCCCAGTGGGTATTTAGGACTTCCATTCTAGTGGACTGGTAGCTTTAGGGCTTCATTCATATTTTCCCACCCCGTTTTCATGATAGCAACACACATTTAAGGAGAGGTGGGAGGTTTAAGAGGAGCACCCAGTGGACTTGCTGCCTTCCTCCCCACTCATTAGTGTCACCCTGGGCAAGACACTCAGCCTCTGTGAAGTCTACCTTCTTTACCTATAAAATACCCTATAAATAGTGTTGTTATAAAGATCCCACGAAACAATGTAAACTTTATAACTATCTTTTTTAAAAACTTCTTTTAAAAAGTAAAAGCCATTGATAGCCAGCAGGCCACACAAAAAGAGGCTGCGTGTGGCTGTGGTCTGCAGGCTGTCGCTTTCTGACCCCGATATAGACGCAGACCCTTGATATCATGTGCCTGACATAGGTGAAGTCTGTGGTCATAGAACAAAGCAAAACTAACTGGCCCACACAGGAGCAGTTCTCCAATTAAACCACCTATCACACCGTGAGTGATAAAATTCAAGCTAACCTTAAAAATCCAACTCTCTGGACTATATTTAATCTGCCCACTGTGCTGAGACTCACCTGGTCTCCTGTAAACCAAACGAGTGCACAGACAAGGCATTCTATGCACCGTGGAGGTGAATAATGCTGGACAGTATGGTTAAGCTGTCTCTTGCAGGCTAAGACACAGACAGTGCACCAAAATAGAGGTCACACTTCTGTCCTTGGATAGCACCGAGGCGCCCGATGAAACTCAGCATAAATAGGATGCAGTGAACTCAGTGTATACACCCTTGCTGTGTACACACACCCTTTCTGGGGCTAAGAGAATTGAATTCTTGGAACCTCTTATCAGAGGCATCACAGATGACTCACAGACTGAGTAATAGCTGCTCAACTTTTAAAAACAATGGGCGGGACTCATCTCCTACACATGCCAACTCTTTCTGTTTACAAAATAGGCACTCACTATTCGTACAACACTAACCACTTTCCCATTTCCCTATTTCTGAAAAGCTTCTTAATCCGATGAACTTCAATAGCGTTCAATGGCACTGCCTCTGTCCCCTTCCCATGTGCTTCAGAAGCTGGCAAGCCTGAATGTGCCATTTCTCCTCTTCCAATTCCTAGTCCCAAACAAGAGGCTCTGATGCCAGTGAGTCTTGCTGCCAGCTGAAGGACAACAGTTTTCTCTTCAGATCATTTCTAAGGAACCGTGACTATAACTCAAAGAATTTTAAAAACAAAGTAACTGAATGGCAAGATGAAAGATGAATGTGACTATATCCACGGACCTCCTAGGATCATCCGGAAGAGAAGGGTTTCCTGTTGATTTCCTCTTAACCACCCCATTTTTATATCATAAGATCCCATTTGGTCTTTCCTTAGGAGGCAAAGAACCACCTGCTTAGGAGTGCACAGAGAAGACGACTTACCATTTATAAGGAATAACTTGATAAATATCATGTAGACCACCTTTGTTGCCACTAAGAGCAAAATTATCATTCTGGTAGGTGTCATTCAAGTTTTTTGGAATACATAAAGTAATAAAGCAACGACAGTTCAAGAACAGGCAGAGTGTGTGCAAAGGTACGCTGCAATTTCACTCCAACTTAGAATTTGCTGAAAAATATTTAGAGACATCAGAAAGCAACACTGGGGCAGTTGTTCAAGAATATAACCCTTCGGACAGAATGAGAAAACCACTTTTGTGATGGGATAATAATGATCAAATACCTATAACGTATGAACAGTGACGTAGGGCAATGTGTTAATGAGCCTGCAGTTCTAATTCTATTTCTGTCTACCCCTTCTGTAGGCTAAATTGTGAAACGCTGCATTTAAAGAGAGAAAGGACCTGATAGTCAGATCTCAGTTTACGGAGACTCTTATATTTTTAGATTTATCCTCACTGGCATGGCTATTTACTGCTTTGTTTGTAAATACTAATCATAGACAGTATAATATTGCATCATTTTGGTGGTAAGATAATTACAAATGGCTACAAATATTGAGAGAGAGTGTGAGAGAGAATGGAATTCACCTACAATTAGTCTCCCATGAAGTGAAGGTAATTGCCATAAACTGACAATGACAATTACTGTCCTTTTTGCAAACAGTAATTTAACAACAAATGCCCTTTTACAATACAAACCTCATTCAGTATTTCTTAACAGTCTCTGAACTATTTTGAATTTTCAAATGAAGGAGGCATTCCTGGGAAAGTAAACAATGAGCAGTGAGTCCCATGCTAACCTTGTGATTATTATCTTGCATCTCCACAGCCTACTAAAACTCTGAGGGTGAACTAAACCTTTCAGTTGACTCCCCACCTCCCATAAGTTTGCAACCATAATGAGAGCCATTGTTTTGCCCTGAAGCCTTCTTTCAGGTTTTGCAAAAATCTAATTCTTACATAAGCATTCTTCCACTTCAGTAAAAGTCATTGGAAAGGCTGAGGCCAGGCACAGGGAAGGCAGCCTCTACAGAAAAGGGGAGGCTGGTGTGGCGGAAGCACAGACAATCAGAACGGAGATGAGGTTGAAAATATAGTTCAGAACAGGTGGCAAAGCCTTGACTGACTCCTCATTCTAGCTGTCATGGTCTAATTATCTACACCAAAAATATTCTCTTTCTCAAGTTTTCTCCAGGTAAGAGAAAAAGGAAAACATCTTACTGTACTGGCTTTAAGTTCTCTAAACACCAGTTTGTTTTTTCAATTAGCCTTTCTACCCTAAAAGCTCATGGTGAAAATACATTTAAAGAGTATAAACTTTCCATCTCCACTCCACCCCCATACCCTCTCTCTCTCCAGAAATAACCACTGTCAACAGTCTTCTTGTGTATCCTTCCCGAATATTCCGGACAATACACACATATAAACACAGTCTCCCCCCATGCTCACCTCCACACAAGATTCGGTTTGTTTTCTTGTAATAACACCGTGTCACATAGTAACAGTACTCATGGGAAATTTTTCCACACCTGTCCATATAAGTCTATTTTACTCTTTTAAGTAGTAGTCTAATGTTATATTTTATGAAACTACTACCATGGTTATCTAACCAATTTCCTAATGATAGACTTGGTATTATTTGACTTTGCTATTAATTTGGTGTTTAATTCTTAATAACAAAAAGTTTACTTTACCTCTTTGAAAGGAATGAAGTTCAGGGGCTCCTGAAGGCAGCGGGAAATCTTAAATTATACATGAGGGGAAGTCAGGCAATCCACATGACAAATATGAAGCGGTTCAGAAGGCTTAATGGTTTGTAATATACGTTAGGCATATATTTTACTTGCTGTGACCAGGAACCTGACCACTTCTGATCTACGCTTTGGTGGACTTGACATTGCCAAGCTATTTTTCATTACAATAAAGGAGACAGCTGTTGGTGGAACACGAGCAAGATAATTCAGGAACCCTGACTAATTTTACATGGTGATTTTAAAGATAAATTATATTGGAAAGCAAAATATATTTAATAAGTATTAATTTGTAAGCATCTATTGATAAGAAAATTTCTCTCATATTGTACATTAATAATGCAAGTTTGGCTTCTGAGGAAGATATCTTTAAAAGGCAGTATAGTGTTATAGGTCAGGCTAGTTCTAGAGTCAAGCAAGCCTGGATGGAATACAAGCTCCCTTCTTTTCTAACTTGTGATCATAGGTAAGTTATTAAGCCTCAGTTACTTCATCTGTAAAATGGGGCTAATACTTACCTCATACTGTTGTTTGTGAGTATTAAATCAGATAATGTGGCATATGTAGCTATGGCATATACAGTTACTGTTCAGTAAATGTTAACTATTATTTAGTGACTACTAACCATAATATTAATACTTTAATGAATACTTACTATACAGTGTTTACTATGTACCAGGAACTTCTTTCACACACACCCCCGGCCCACACACAACACTCATTTACTCTCATAGCAGCCTATGGTTTGGCACTAATTAAAAAAATTCTTCTTGTGTGCCACTTTTCAAAGTGTATTTTTAGATACATTTATTTTTTTTTATTCCCACAATCACTAGATAAGTGAGATAGAAAATGAAAAGACCCCAAAAGGTCTGGAATTATAATCAACTACAATAAAATTTAAACTATTGTTTTATACAGTTTGTAATGTTTCACAATTAACATTTCAAATAGATTGTTTACAAACTTAGTGTTTACAATAAACTCTGATCTCTCAGAAGTGTCATGAATTACACTTTCCTTTTCACAGTTTTCAACTTAAGGGCTACATTATTAAAATAATAAATAATAATCATACTAATGCTAAGAAGTTATAGAAAAAATATAAAGCATTTATTACTTTATCAGATTCTATAGAGTGTAATAAACATCTCATTTACCTAGCACTATGAGATGTGTCCTAAAGAGATTTTCTATAAAATGTATGCCTTTAATGGAAATCTTTTAAAAATGTAACAAAATGTAACAAAACAAAACCCACCATTCTTTCACATCAATACTGATTTCTAATCCCTACTTCTGCTATGATGGAGTTATGGAGAAGCTGTACAAAAAGACTAGAGATAAAGAGGAAGTTACAGTAGAAGATTTCTGTAACATCTATTGGTCTTTCTTTGAATTCCCCACTCCTAGGAAAACTCAACTCAATAGGTACACTTTACCCTAAGGTACTTGTGCCTCAATACATCCCTGAATTGCTGCCTCAGTGTACAGCCCTGCTTCGTTTCCCACAGAGAATATATACCTTCAGAACAATCGTAAATGGAGATTCTCCACTAGCATACTTCTTGTTCCTTGGATGGAATTATAAAGCCACAGAATTCAGGAAAATACAAAAATCTAACATCATTCTTACAATAGGGCAGAACTCACCGAATCCAACTGAATTAGATGTGTGTTAAACAGGGATGACAACCATTATGGTTAGGTCAAAAAAATGTGCCCCAAACTCATCCAAGAAAAAGGAATCACACTAGCGAGTTTCCAGATGACCCCAGAGAAGGCTCCACACCCACTCTCAGTGAGACACAGAGGAGCCTTCCCAGCTGCCTGTCTAAAGAAGCCCGGACGGCCTTGGACTACTTTTCTCTGTTGGCCAATATGAGTCTGGAACAGGGCCCTGTACCAGATGAAATATCTCGATCCTGCCAACTACTTCTTGGCTTTGAGCAGTTGCGTGAGCAGCTGGTTTTACAGCCGTCACAGAGTGAGTCCTTACTCTGAGGTAGGAGAGGTCTATGTTTTGTGAGAAACTTAAAGTCTGAGTCTTTATACAACCACCTTTGTGAGCTTTAACATGAAGATTTGGTGTGTTGTGCTTGGTATTCATGCATCTTGCAAATAACTAAAAGATCTATAATAGCTTCATCCCTAGAAATCTTTCTTCAACTATAAAACTCAAGTTCATCTAATTCTTTGCTTCAATCAGAAACTAAATAGTCATGAGATAGGAGATCAATTATCCCTCAGCCAGTATAATTGAAAGTCAACTGAATTCCTAGAATAGCAGATGGGATACAAGAACTTACTCCTGCTCCCTCCTCATATCCCAGTAAAGGGTTTTTTTTTTTTACTTTTTAAATTTTTATTTTTTTTTTTAAAAGGCATAAAGCTGCTAGGATAGTCAGAACATGAGAGGAGACACAAATGATAAAATTTTGGAAGCTAGAAAGTAGACAGAACTGAATCTTAAATTGGCAGTGGACAAATCCAGGATCAACCCAATTTACACCCCAGAATCCCCAAAAAGGCACTGCTGGTATTACTGGAAGCAGGGGACAATAAAAGGAATGAGCTAAAATACAGAGGATCCATTGAACTTCTTTTAAGAAATACCTACATTCCCCAGCCCAGGCTCCTACCCCACAGCTGAGGGGTTGCCCCTCTCCCATCCTGGTATAGGTCTGAAGATGTATTTTCTGGAAGGTATAAAATATAGGTCTCTGGGTGAGGGACTAGGCACAATTTGCTGGGAAGAGGGGTATTCTAATGCGAGCTGGGCACTGGGTGAACACATGCGTGCTGGGATGCTCGCCCCAGCCCCTTTCCCCGCGTGGTTCCCAGAAGGATGGTGGCCAGGCCCAGACCCTCCAGGCAGAGGATCGGAAGCTCTTCTCTGAGTGATCTGCACAGCTGAAGACGAGAGTCGTGGAGAAACTGACACTGCTGGTTCCCAAGTAAAGGGAGAGCATCTCAAGTGAATCTATCACCAATGAGCCCCACTCATGTGAGCCGGGCTCAAGTCAGCCTGTTTTTCCCCATTCTTAAAGACAGCAGACACGGAAGAAGCATCTGACATCTGAGGAAAGAGTCTAAAGTAAAAGACAGAGTCCAAAACAAACAAACAAACAAAATCAGTTCATATCACAGAAATACAATCAGCAAAATCCAGACTGCGGGAATCTGGATTTGTCTATAGGACAAATGGCCCAGTTTCTTAAACAAATAGATTGCACAGAAAAAAAGGAGAAAGATGGGAGAATATAGATTAAAAGAGTCTTAAAACACATATCAACCAATTGCACTGTATGGACCTTATTTCAGTATTGATTTGAACAACCCAACTGTTTAAAAAAATACATAAGATAATCAGAGCAATTTAAATATTGGTTGTATATTTGATGATATTAAAGAACTGTTGAAATGGATGTTTTTAGTTATGACATATTAAGGTTATGTTTTAAGAGTCCTTATATCTTAGAGATATATACTCAACTATTTATGGGTGAAATGATATGGTAGTTGGGATTTGCTTCAAGACAATCTGGGTGAGGGGTTGACTAAACAAACATTGGTGGCATGAAGGGAACATGAAAATCTTTTTTCTACTATTTTCTCTCTACTTTATGTTTGAAATTTTCCATAAAGGAGAAAAAAACTATCATCAGAATCCTCAGAGAAGACACTGAGATCATAAAACAGAACCAAAATAACATAAAAAAGGAACATTTAGAGAATTTTAAAAAGCTCCTATAAATAAAAAATAATAACAGATATAAAACATTCAATAAAGAGTTGAGGAGGAAATTGAGGACATATCCCCCAAAAGTACAGTGAAATATAGAAATGAAAATAAAGAAAAAATTAAAAAATTAGAGGACTAGTCCAGAGGTCCAAAATGTGGGTAATTGTTCCGGAAACAGAGAAAAGAGAAACAGAAGGAAGGAATTCATCAACACGATAATGTAAGAACATTTCCCCAAACTGAAGGCTATGGATTTCTAAAAGAAAAGGATGCACTCGTTGCCTGACACAATTGATGAAAACAGGCCCACAGCAAGGCACATCATTGTGAAATTGTAGAACATTGGGAACAGAGAGATTTGACAAGTTTCTAGAAAAACGAACAAACAAACAAAATCCGGCTATATATGAAAGATCAGGAATCAGAAGCATATGGGACTTCACAACAGAAAAAGCTAGAAGGCAACGAAGTAACGCCTTCAAAATTCTGAAGGAAAATTATTGCCAATATAGAGTTCTATATCCAGCCAAACTACCAATCAAAGGTGAAGGTAGAATAAAAACATATATGAGACACAAAGGTTTCAAAAATTTTATTTCCATTCACCTTTTCTCAGCAATAATAGGAGAGAAGTAAATCCAGAAAGAGGAAGAAATGGAATGCAGGAAACAAAGGTTCTAGCCAAGAAGAGAGGTGAAGGAAATCCCCAAAATGGTGAGAAAGAGAGATTCCAAAATGAAAGTTTCTCTGCATGCCTCAGTTCCCTTATCTGTGAAACAGGCAAGTAGCAATAGTACCTACTTCATAGAGTAGTAAGGATTCAGCATAAAACACTTAGAGTAGTACTTGGCACAAAGAAAGAGCTACAGGAGTTGTTAGCATCATTAAAGAATTGACTCTTTCCACTATGTTAACATATAACATATATTACAATAACTAAAAAAAAAAAAAAAAGGAAGAGAGAGAGAGATCAATGTAAAACACCTTTCGGAACTGAATATATTTCCAGCTTTGGAATGACACAGAACCATAGAGTTCTGAGATTTTTCTTGTACAATTTCCTCATTTTAAAGAGGAAGAAACTGAAGCTCAGAGTGGCTAAGTAACTGGCTTAATACTACATAGCCATTTAGAAGAGGAGCTCGGACTAGCACTCAGGTGTCTCACATCGATGCCCTGAAAATCAGAAGTGTAGCTTCCCACTATGTCTGCAGTATCCTCAGAGTGTCACAGTTTCACACGTATAAAAAAAAATCACCATAGAAACATGTCCAATTTTGTCATTTTACCCTACAACCTGGCACTTGGCTCAAGATATATATAAGCAGAAAGGCAACTTAGAAAGATCCACCCAGGGTGACAGAGAAAAGAGGTTAGAGTCGGGTTTACTGAGTTAGGTTGACAATATGGAAGGAAATGTATTGAACTTACTGTCCTACACAGAGTTCTTTAATTCTAGGAAAGACACTCTGGTGGGTTTACACACAAAAGTAAGAATATGAATCCCTAATAGGACACAGCATGCATGGGTGTTTCTGTTCCCTGAGTAATGGAATGGGTAGTTGTGTTCTTTCATCTCAGTTTTCTATGTCTTTCTAAGGGAATATGTGCAGTTTGTAGGATGAGGAGCCATTTTGGTCACCACTTCCAAGGAAATGATGCTCCTGCCAAGGGGACACAACAAAAAAGACTCTTAAGCAAGGTCAACGAAGGGCAGAAGAGCAGGGTCAGAAAAGAAAGGTGAGATCCCGGGAGAGGAGGATTTCACCTTGCCTCACCACTAGACTCGTGTAAGTTTCAAGAGGGGAATCAGGCTGGGTGGGAATTTTCCTGGTACAAATTCTATGATCTGTCTTAATCTTGTTCCAACTGAAAATAAACCCTCTCTACATTTGCAGAAAGTCCCACCCAACAGTTTGAGATGAACTTATTTAAAAAGAAAATTGCCCATTTTCTTTTCAGTGAATCTCAGAGGGAAAGTACACACTAATTTCTCATCTTCAAAACATGAACGCTTCTCTGCTTCTTGAATATTTATTACAAATAAATTTGTTTTTACCTTTGGACATAGTACATGCTGCACAACAATCCAAATGTCAAAGTGGTGACTGGGCGAATTAAAGATCTCTTACTATTTTGACTGTTTAGCAAAGATTTAAAGTGACAGGTAAAGAGTCCAAAAATACAAAAAAGAAAAAAAAAGTATTTCCAAATGTTTTAATCCTATTTACATATGCTTATTTCAGTATTTTTGGTTAATAAAAAGATTTTTCTCCTTCCTTTTTCTCATAAGCATTAGGTGCATTTTGGAAAAGCATTCAAGCAATGCATATAAAAGTATGTACTGGTAAGTTAGCCAAGTTAATAAAAAAAGGAAAAACTACTTAGAAATCTTTCCAATTTCTTCTATGGAATAACAGAAACATACAGAAAATACAGTTTTATTATGGAAAGTACTGTCATATCAATACTCACAGAAAAAGCAGGATTCCAGTGTTTGCCAGGGCAAAGGCAAGTCCCAAAATCCCGCTGCCCATAATGGCATTGCTTAGGTTAAAAACAGACATGCCCAAGGAGGTTGTTCCTGGAATCTGAACAAAGAGACAAACATTCACACTAATCACACTAGTCCCAAAGAAAGTTCATCAAGCCAAAGCCCTTAAAGCACTACTAGGAAGCAAGGTGGAAATAAAATTCAAGAAATCCTTTTTTAGTGATCTAGTTGGGTTTTTTAAAATGGATTTCAGGAGAAAATACACAGGCTATGAGGAATATCCTGATGAATACAGGTAGCTATGCTTCTGCTACTATGTTACATGAATTCAAAACATCCCAATTTATGTGCTAATAAATATGCATATTTTATTATAATGATACTTACATATTCATCACATTTCTTTTTTTCCAAATGGCTGTTTGTGAGACTTCTTCTACTTTCACGATCAGAAATAAACTTGCTGTAAAGACATGCATAATACATTTAACCTCATAATGATCTGAATCTTAACATCATGACTAAATGTGTTATTACTTACCAAAGCATATTACACATGAAAAGTTACCAATTGCTTCCCTAAGAGCTTATAGCCGTATTCAACTGCTGTATTTCTCTCTCTCTCTCTTTTTGCCAGTATTAGTTATCTACATTCTTGTTTTTACCAAATAAACTATAAGTGCCCCAAGGGCAGGTACTTTGCCTCATTCATGCTTACATGCCTCACTCTACCTAGCACAAAATAATGCCAATAATAGCTGCTCATCTTGAGATGAAATAAAAGATCACCATAAATCAAAAAGACCTATATATTTTGAATCAGTAATAAATTTAAATACTATACGCAATAAGTACGATTTATAGAGATTATTCTCTAAGTGGAAAATTAGATAAAATCAAGACTACAAACTTGGTATTTAAAAGAATACTGGAAGCAGGTTTCCTTCTGAGCTCACATTCTTGGAGTACCAAGGTATTAAATAGAAATTCCCTCTCCCCTACAAAAAAGAAAACAACTGTTTCACCATCCAACATTCCTTCAGCACGTGCTGCATGCAAGTGACGGGAAGGAGCAATGGGGAGACGTGGGGGTATGCAGTAAGTGATGCAGACACTAGGCTATAAAAGTTCAGACTAGGAAATTATGGTGCGGGGTGGAGGTGGTGGCCAGGCATTTGGTCCATGTCTAGGGTCAGAGCCAGGGCTTTAAGAAAGCATGGCATCTAGAACACGAGTTCAAATCCTCACTAGCTCTGAGGGCCTGGGCATGGGCCTTAAGTTTCCTCATCTATGAAATGAGAGTAACACTATTACATTATCTCATCCAAATTACTGGGAGAATTAAATGAGACAGCACACGGTAAGCATCAGTCGCTCGCCTGGCAGGGATAAGAGAATTGACGTTAGTCATTCCTGTCCGTGAGGGAAGTGCGACTTGAATTGGGAAGGGAACGAGTCCGATAGGTAGAATGCAGTAAACTGTGTATTAAACAGAAATAAATAGAAGTGATTCGAAAAGCTCTAAGAACAATCAAATATATTCAGGGTTGATATCAGAACCTTGTGGCCTGAATTTCTAATTTTTAAAAATTCTCCATTAAAGAAATGCTTTTGTCAAAGAAAAGTTCCCACACAGGAAAACTACTGCATGTATTAGTAAGACATGTGAGGGATGCTTTTCGGCTCTTCTAGGTCTGGAAATTCAATTATCGGGTCATGGTAAGAACTAATCACAGTGAATTTTTCCTTGAACTGGACTATCTTAAAGAAGCATGTATCTTTAAACTATACATTATATTTCCACACATTTTTTTGAATGATGCTATATTTCACAATAAACTTTAAATGAAACATGTACAGCATCGATGTTGATTTTATCTATCTACCTTTTTCATCTTTAATCCAAGGGATCTGGTTCTCCCTGGCATTACATCTCCAAGTTTGTCATTTCACCAGGATAAACCAAAGATAGGAAATATACAGACTGCAAACTTACTCTGAGACCTTCACTTGGTATTTAGCTGCACAATTTGCAAACCCTGCCTTTGCCTAGCACCTGCCAGTCATTGTGAGAGATCAAAAGGATGTGGAAGAAAAACCATGGTTTTCTGAAACATAAGAGCTGACCCTCCAGCCGAGGGAAGACCATACCAGCTAACACCAGTATAAGAATGTCCGGCTGTGGAGATTAAGATGAAATAAGGAATCCAGAAAAGAAAACTCCAGGTTTGGGTGGGATTAGCCAGGGGAAGTTTCAAGGCAGAAGCCCAAGAAACAGTATTGCATGTTTTTAGCAAGAGAATGACATAATGAAAGCCATATCTTTGGAGACCAACTCTGGCAGCTGTATAGCATTGCTGTAATGATCGGTTTGGCCTTTCTTTTGACCTTAACGTTTTAAATATTTCCCCAGAATTGAGGTTTACGATGTGGCTGCAGAGGGGCAGAGGAAAGCAGCCTTCCCTTTTCACATGGGCAGTCCAAGGAAACATGGGTGACGGACTTTCCAAAATGAAACTGACTCATATTTAAGCGTTGCTGTTAAATAAAAGACTATACAGTGTCCCTTGGTATTGGTGGGGGATTGGTTCCAGGACACCACTCTCCCTGCTGCAGATACCAGTCCGATATACAATGACATAATATTTGTGTATAATCTATGCATATCCTCCTGTATACTTTAAATCATCTCTAGATTACTTATAATACCTAATACAACGTAAATGCTATATAAATAGTTGTTATAGTATATTTTTGTATTATTCTTGTATTGCTGTCTTTTTATTTTTATTTTTTTCTGAAAGTTTTCTATCCTCGGTTAAATCCATAGATTCAGAACCCACAGATACAGAGGGCCAATTGTATTTCATCAGGCTAATTTTAACAACTAACTCGAGTCTACTAAATCTTTATCCAGCAGGTCTCCCATTTGTTTTTCTGGTGGAGGAAGTTGTTTTCCAAAGAGAATTTCCATTATTTTTAAATTAAAGGAGAAGCCTCAACATTTTCAAGCAAACCAAAGTACCAATAAACTGCCTGTTACAGCAGATCTAAGTGCCAGGCTTGGCAACAGTCCCCAGTGTTGGTGGCAGAGGACTGGTGTGCAGAGAAGAAAGGGACACAGGCACTGTGACACGAGGGGGCACTCAGCAGGGTCAAACACTGTGCAGTTGAAGGGGAGGAAGAATAAGGTCCCTGTATGATTGCCAGCTATTTCCTGCAGAACTTGTGCAGAATGAGAATAATGATACTGACTGACAGAGCTGTTTTAATGACTAACCCTTAAAAAGTACATTAAAATATATTGCTTGTCGAGTGATTCTGTCTCTTTTGGTCTACTTTCTGCAACAAGATTTAATAGGTTTTCCCAAAAATCTGCACTGGCTCCCTCATTCAATAGATTCTAAGTACAAATTCCTCACTCTGCACTTTCAGGTACTGCTGAATTTGATTTTGCCTCAGTGTTCCAACCTTACCTTCCCCTGTCCCTCCTGAGAAGGGATGAGGGCTGACACAAGACCAGTGCACTCTGAGAGTAGAGACTAAAAACAAGGCGGTGGGAATCCACTCTCCCCCGCGGAGGCCCTCAGTCCTCCTCTCAGCCAATCCCCTCCTGCCAGTTCAAATCCGCATCTTCCACTAGTCTTCTTCCACTCTGGTTTGGACTTTGACCTACTTACTACTTCATCTGTGGCACAGGCTTCCTCAATGAACTCATCTTGCATCCAGAGTGGTTGAGTAGTGCTGTCTCTCTATCATGTACCTACCCACACATCAGCAACTCAGAGGAACTCTCCACAAACTGAACGCGCATCTTCTATTTAAAAATTAGGAGCCAGGCACGGTGGGTGGCTCACGCCTGTAATCCTAGCACTCTGGGAGGCTGAGGCAGGAGGATTGCTTGAGCTCAGGAGTTCGAGACCAGCCTGAGCAAGAGTGAGACCCTGTCTCTACTAAAAATAGAAAGAAATTAGCCAAACAACTAAAAATAGAAAAAATTAGCTGGGCACGGTGGCGTGTGCCTGTAGTCCCAGCTACTTGGGAGGCTGAGGCAGGAGGATCACTTGAGCCCAGGAGTTTGAGGTTGCTGTGAGCTAGGCTGACGCCACGGCACTCTAGCCTGGGCAACAGAGTGAGACTCTGTCTCAACCAAAAAAAAAAGAAATTAGGGAGCAGCTTAGGCTGCAGGGAAAGTAAGAATGAAGTTCTTAAAGAAAGCCTCTTTATTCTCTTCATGGTATTTCAACTTTTTCTTCTCATTAGTCTTTAAATCTTTGCTTTGTATTTCTGAAAATTTTTAAAGAATAGATTAAAACCAACCTTTTTGTAATGGAAAATTTCATTGAAAATAAATAGGTCGAGCAGCTTATCACAAGTTTCTGCTATCTCACCATTTTAAAAATGCAACTGCTTGTTAAAAAGCATGACCTCTGGCAATAAAATTGACTAAAAATGTGCTATAGGAGAAGGTGCCTTTGACATGTGGTCTCAGGATGATAAAAGTACTAAAAAAAAAAAGAAGAAAAAAAAGAATTTGCACTGAGTGGGTCTGTAGCCATAAAGCAGAATTTAATTAAGTTTAAGGTAGCCAATTGCTCTGTGAACAAAACAAAGCAAAACAAATCCTATAACAGTGACCCCGAATAGACAAATTTGGTGACCCTGTATAGACAAAGCCTTAAAAAGGATGTAGCCATCAGTTACATTGCATAGGGTGATGAGAAGCAGGAACATAAACCTGCTATTTAAAACCAAAAAGAAATCAACAACAATCCAGTTAAGGATGAGTTGTACGATAGGAAGATAATCTTCCTACTTTAATCTCTACCAAGCAGACTCTCACTAGATTATAGTGTCTCATTTGAAGATTCATAACACAAAAGAGATGATTGGTTGAACTTAAATGACCTTACCCCAAAATGCTAACATCCTATAAAAAAGAAAAAGAAAATGGGAGGAAAGAAGTAACAAAGAGATTGGAAAACATATTTTAAAAAGGAATTAAAAAAACAAGGATTTAAAGAGAAGAGACTAAGAGGTAAGCAAAGCATTATTTGGGGGACAAACTCCACTGAAAATAGGAGAAAAGAGACTTTAATTGTAACAGGAGTGATTACAGTGAGATTCTGACATAAAAATTGAATACAGGAAGAAGGTATGGAATCTTCTTCCCTGAGGTATAGAAAACATATTAGAAGAAGAGAAGGGAGAACTTTTCAAGAGTCCTCTCGAGTGATAAAAATTTAGTCCGTGAGTTCTGAAAGATGTATAGGATGACAACAAGAACAAAAGGCTGACTCAAATGATAACAGTTGCTTCAAATTCTTTTAAGAACAAATCTTAATGAAAAACTCTCAAATTTTGTTCAATAGTTCCTGAGTCATGACAACAATAATCATACACAGAGATGAGAACAACAGCAGATAAATACTAAAATATATGAACATTTGTCTGGATACATCTAGGATAATCTACTAATATCTGAATAAATTTAATGTAGCAATAACTTGCAATCATCCAAAACCTGAAGCAATATTACTGCTCCTAGGGGTGGAGAAGAAAAGTGCTTGCCGAAGAAAGAGGATTGCATTTTTATCGATACAGACTTTTCTCATACTAAGAGGCTTACTATTGCCAGACACTGTGTCGAGTATTTTACATGGGTTTTCTCATCTATTTTCACAATAATTACATGTGGTTGGTATTATTTTTAGCCCATTTTTGAGAAATTAAGTAACTTGACCAAAGTTACATTACTAATACCTACACTGTTGTCACAAGATTTGAACCTAGGCTGGCTGAGTGCAGAGCCTGAGTTCTTAACCTACAAACAGTATTGCATTAAATATTCCCCAACAATCCCATAAGGTAAAGTATTATTATTATCCCTGTGTTAAAGGAACGAGACTGAGGATCAGAGCACAAGATCACATAAAATCTATGACTGAGCCAGGATTCACTACAAGTCGAAATCCAAAGCCACGTACTTAACTACTCTCTCTCTCAGTCTCACTCTCTTTCAACACAGATTTTGCAATGTCCACCCTGTAGCAGGCACTATGATAGGTACTAGGGATAAGATAAAGATAAAACAGTCCATTCTTTCAAGAAGTTTACACCTAGAGGAAGAGTCTAGAGCTTGCTACTGCAAGTGTGGCCCACAGACCAGCAGTATGGGTATCACCTGGAGTTTGCTAGAAATCAGTAATTCAGGCCCCACCCAGTCACACAGAATCAGAATCTGCATTTTAACAAGGTTTCCAAGTGTTTCGTATGCATATTAAAGTGTCTGCAGCACCAGTCTCATGGACATTTTATAAAAAAAGGTTTTGCCATTCCAGGTATAGGTTTCTACGACTACAATCCAAAAATTGGGAGATACAATAAAACGACTGAACTGGAATAAGGGCAGCTGTCTTAATGTCCAAGGTTCTACTGTATTTTTAACTAAAATGATTCTTATTATTCCTAGTGAGCAGTTTCCAGGCAAAGCTGTTAGCTAGATGCCAGGTAATCTAAGATCGACGTTTGTTTTCAACATTTTCTCTGGCTTCCTAAAAAGATGCACCATTACCTAGAAATTCATGGTTTGGGGAGGGATGCTTCTCTTAGACTTATGCAATTGGGCCTACCTTTCTCCCGCAAATGAGAAAGCTGCAGGAAGTGTGAGGGGTATTTATTTATTTATAGACAGGCTCTCACTCTGCTGCTGGGGCTAGAGTGCAGTGGGGTCATCATAGCTCACTGAAACCTTGAACTCCTGGACTCAAGAAATCCTCCTGCGTCAGATTCCCGAGTAGTTGGGACTACAAGTGCACACCATCACACGTGAATAATTTTTCTATTTTTTGTAGAGATGGTGTCTCGCTGTTGCCCAGGCTGGTCTTGAACTCCTGACCTCAAGCAATCCTCCCGCCTTGGCCTCCCAAAGTGCAAGGATTATAAACATGAGCCACTGCGCCCAGTCTTTGAGGGGTATTTAGGTGTAGCTTTTGCAGGAATCATGGACTACCAAAATATCCCAATACAGTAAGCCAGATCACCCAATAGGGACCTTAAATAAAATTGGCAAGGATCTTTCAAAAATTTTATTTACATTTATTAGCTTCATGCTATAATATGTTGTTTTTAATTTAATTGTCCTAGAACGAGAAATGAAGCAAGATTCACAAACTGAGTCAGTGAATTCACGGAAGGGAAATAAAGAAGTCAACACATCACACTGCATTTGTGGAACCAAATTCTACAAAACAAGTGGCCAACATCCAACAGTTCTCACTCTGCACCAGTTCACTGCCCTGTTCAGAGGCTGCGGGAAAGGGAGCTCATCTGGGCAGGGTGCCCAAGTCTGGGGTGAACACAGGTATTCCTTCCATCTACTGCAAGAAGTAATTGCCTCAAAAACTTCACATTTTTAGTAAGTAACCCTTTTTAAAATCGAGTTCAGATTCTAAACTGAGTATTATAAATGACTCTCACTTTAAGGTCCTTGAGATGTGGACTGCTTTGAGACTGAAGCTTTGTTATAAAACCAAAATGTTCCACTTGTGAAATGGTAAGAATCCCTTGCATCATTCAGTGGGGGTCAGTAGTGACTACAGAATACTCCAGGAGTACGGCACATAAAATGGCACTGGTAGAATTTAATAGAAATATTAAAGACTAGCCTTGGTACCAATGTCCAAGCATTGTAACCAGAGGCAGGAGGGTAGAGTAGAAAGATAAGAACTTTAGACAGACCTGTGTGTGCCCTTGGGCAAGTTATCTTATTTCTCTGTGCCTCAGTTTCCTCATTTGTACACTAAATTTTGACATTTTTTTCATTTGCAGAAGCATAGCTGCTTTGTATGGTGGTTATAAGAAATATGTAACATATTTAACTATTTAACATATTTACATATTTAACTATTAACACATTAACATATTTAACTATGTAAAATACCTGACAGTCAAGAAATGGTAGTTATTAGGTAGTCATCAGTCAGAAAAGATAAAAGAAGTAACACTTGAGTCCAGTAAGAAACATTACCTAACACAGTAAACAATACTTAGATGATAATGAAGAAAAGTGTCTGGATTGGGACTTAACCTCTAAGCACATTTAAGGGAGGAAAAAAGGAGAGACAGGGTCAGAACTTCTGAGTATATGTATTTATTAAATCCAATGCCGGACTTTCAATTACCCACTCTACCAGAACGTAGAGTAGACGATCACAAATGATTTCCACAAAAATGCCTGGTTAGTTGACACAGTGTTCTCATCCCTGCCATCCCAATTTGCTCTTGACCCTCCCAAAGCGTAGCACTGTTGGTGTTCTAACGGTCCCATATACATGACTCCCTTCTCCTAGTGTTTCAGAAGGCTGTGCCACTGACTCCCCAGCTGGAGGGCTTCCTGCTAAGGATCTACCCAAACCAGCTATAAAATCAATAGGTCAGATAATGTCCCAAATCATTTTTTTTAAAAAGACATTGGTTCTACTCTTGTAACTTAAGAAGCACAGACCGGAGAGTTAGATGGGCTTGCCCAAGGTCACAGCTGGTGGCAGGAAGCTTCTAGGCCAGCACTCTTCCCACCTTGCCTCTCTCCCTCCTCCCCTTTCGCATTCATGGCATCTTTCCTTTCTTTCTCTTTCATGTACGATAGCTCCTCATAGAGCCATTCGGGCTCAACTATTCTTATTAAAAATCCACACTACAAATGATGCTTATAACGATGACACACTTGCAGTTTTCACGCAAGATCATTGGCAAATACAACTTTCACCATGTCTCCAAATGTGTACAAATGACTATAGTACACATTTGGATATGGGATGTCATGAAATTCCAACCGCCTGTCTAATTCATAACACAGAGCCTGGTTGGGGTCCAATGTATTTATACGTTTTTATTAGACTCAATTGAAAGATTAAAAAAGATGAATAATTTACTTTCTTATATGCTTCATCTGTTATTGCAGACTATGCCCAACAGATGTCACATAAGAAATTCAAATTGCATCTTCAGATGGAACATAACTTTAGTTATGAATAATTCAAGAGAATAACTAAAATCCAGAATAATTTTTTTGAGCCATTTCTTTTATCTAATGATAGAAAGTGTTAGTGCAAAAATACTTACCTATTTATCTGACCATTTTCTACTTCTGTGAAATCATTGGAATCATTGCTAATGTTGTCATCCTCAGGCACTGTCATGTTTTGCAACTCGGTCAATTCAAGTCCACTTTTGAAATGCATCATGATTAGAAAGTATCTGTAGTCAAAGAATTAGTCCAAATTTCTCCTGTTCTAAATGTATTTAGTAGACAGCAGCAAAAATATGTTTGACACACCTAAAATATAGGAAAATAAAAAATAATTAAACATATGAAAAACATCACTGATTAAAAATAAACTACCACAAGTGAATACATGGTTAATTTAATGATAATACGACTTTTGCATTTCTCTACTAGATGTATCAAAGCAATCTTTGTGTATCAAGTTATAGAAGCTCATCTCTAAATTTTATGTCTTTTATAAATTTCCCTCTATTTTTAACTATAAAGTGAGTCATGTTTCATAATCTTAATGTTCAGGTTTATAGGAATGACATGATAGCTACAGGCAATATAGATGCCCTTTTATGAAACAGTGTGTTTAAAATGAAAGCAAGTCAGTTATTTTAATGTATCCGATCACAAGCCACACATCTAGCTGGGTACCAACTCTGTAGACACAAAAGCACCTTTGATTTAGCAATCCAGCTTAATAAAAATGCAAATCCTCAATAAATGGCATCACCAGGGATCAACTACCCAACCTGGTGGTCAACCAGCAAAGGCTGAATTTGTGTTTTGAAATTTTGCAAACAGTTTATCCATCAACTGCAAGAGATTAAATCAATCTTTTCAATGAAATTACTCCATGTCATGGAATTAGAGAATTAAAAACTCATACTCAGGGGATTTGAGTTAATCCACCTGCTACTATATTTCCTCATCAGAAACAAAAGACTTCCAGAGTTCACATTTTCTCCCACATGGATGACTGTGGTTTAAATTTCTGAGGGGTCACCAATATCACTAATAGTATAAAAGGGAAGGAAAGAGTTTCAGGGGTGCAGCATCACAAGTCAAAAAGCAGAGGGCAAACACAACTTCAAAAGCAAGGCCAATATATGCGTGGGACCCTCACGGAGACACTCTCAGTGAGGTGACGGGACCATAGAACAAAGCGGAATGTCGGTGAATTTTTTTTTTTTAATATGTCCATTGGCAAATCCCCTTGGACAATGTTTTGATACTTTATCTGATCCTGAATTCCATAAGATGACTGTAACTTAGTTAACAGTCAAATTCCAATGAGTCCCTCTAAGTAAGCACCCTAGTAGTATCCCAAGAAACATTTTACTAATTTATAATATTTGAAGACTCACAGAAAATACCCTAGAATGATTTTTTTCAGATATTCTCTTCTTTCCTTTTCACAGCCAAGCCTCGCTTTACTCCTTTTCGTTCACACAGTCTCCTCCCTAGAATAAAAGTTTCAGGATCCCTGGTTTCAGAATCCTGTTATGTGTCACGATACGAGCACTTTCTAATATCTCAGGTTCCAGGAAGCTCATCCTTCCTGCAAGGCCTTTCCTGGAAGGTGGAGAGCCTGGACAGGGAGATTGAGTCCCTTTGCCCCTGGGCTGAGGCTGGTTCTTCTAGCCACAGAGGCAGTGCCAGAGACCAGCCCATCTCTGCCTTCAGCATCTTCATGCAGCAGCAATGGTTTACAATGTCTTTACTTTGCAAAAGCTGAAATGCATTAACATGGCTCAACCCCACTCTCACCCTTAGAAGCAAATGATGACAGTTGTCCAGGTGGGCTCGACTGGGTAATTTCTAGGAGTCTTGTCACACTGACTCTTGTATGACTACCTCAAAGGCCACTGAAGTGATATTACAGGTCTGACAGAAAGTTAATTCAGCCAATGGCATTTCCAATCTGGTTACGGAGACTTTTTTTTCCCTCTACAAACTGGAAGGAAATAGGGCACCAGACAAAAATTTTCTGAGGAGAGAAAGGATTGACTAATAATAGATCTGGAGTCTACTGTTTAAATTTAAACTTTCACATTAAAAATATGTATGTGTGTGTGTGTGTGTGTATATATAACTAGTCACTTAAAGAAATGAACAAAAAGGAAAAAGGATAAAAAGAATAGATGAAGTCCTGGCCACTAAAATTATGTCAGTATTAGGCAAATGCCACACAATACATTTTTATTGTTATAAAATAACCTCTCTGAAATCTAACTTGTTCTTGAAAATGAAAACAGAAAAGGAAGGGGAAAATTAACGACGTTAGCGACACGTATTACCAAGGATGAGGCCATACTTGGAAAATACTATTTCTTCAATTTATCATGTATTTATTGGGTACTAAGTGGTGAAGGGATTAAAAAAGTTTGAGAAATGTCAAATTCAGGGATCGGAGGCAGCATCACTATAGAATTTTTAGAAGAGACATTGTAAAAGAATTTCCAGCACCCCAAAATGGGCCACTGTTAGGATTTTGATGTATTTTCTCCTTCTTGCTCTTTCTGTGTCTAGACCCCGGCCCCCTTTTTATTTTAACATCAGGGATTTTTAGATTATTTTTAACCTATTTTTTCATGGAATATAAATATATTGTAAGCATTCTGAAGAACAGAATTTTTTAAAACAGTTTTTTATTAATAAATAAATAAATACAGGTTTGGGCAGAAATATTGGAAAACACAATTTTGAAAATGTAGCAAAATAAGCTAAAAGAAACAATTCACCTATTATCTCAGCAAGCAGAGATGATCACTGTATATATATCGTTGTATGGTCTTCCCCAGGGTTTTTCTATGCACATAGATAGAGCGCCTGGCCCGCAGTAGACACTCAATAAATATCTGTTAAATGAAAGAATCAGTACATATAAAAAGTAGATACACATTTACAAAAACAGAAATCATACCAATGAGTTTTTAAAACATTTTTTTTCACTTAACAAGGAATCACTTCCTATCCTGAGTTATGTCATTAAACACAGGTCTATACCATTACTGGTAATGCGTGGTTAACTGCCTGACTGTGCCAGAGACTGACATCCCACCATTACTGGTGGACATCCAGAGTGCTAGGTGGAGCAGAGATTGACAGGGGGAGATGGAGCCTGAGCCGAAACTTCTCAGTGGAAGGAGGACATGGTCAATGGAATAGAGGCAGGAAGTGCAAGTTGAGTTCAACAAACAAAGAATTATAGTTTCACTGAAAGATAGAAGCAATCATCAGACTATACAATTAATTAAAAGGCATACTGGGGTTGTGGTGTGAAGATCTTGATGTTGACCCAACCATAATTACTATCACTCAACATTTATAGTAGGTTACAAATTAGTTTATTCGGTACAGAACATTTCTGATCCTTGCCACAATCTTGTGAGGTACTTAAGGCAAACAGTGTCACCTTGGCATGCTTATTGGTACATTTTGTTACTTGTACCAATGTATAATACATAAACTTACTCTTTACTCTGTATGGTGTTATGTATCAAAGGACAAGATACACAGACTTGTCTGGCCTTAAGTCACTTAGAGCCTACTTAAGCAATCAAGACCTTCCCATATGAAATGACAGTGTACCATAAAATATTTGCATGATGGAGAGCAAATTACATGGCAGAATGAAGAATAGGTCCAGAAATATTTCAGAGACATACACACATACATACATAGTACATATATGTAAGTATGCATGAAGGAAAAAAGAAAGGAAGGCAGGAAGGAGGAGAAATAAATGAGGCCTATAAAACCAGCCAAGGTTTTATAAAAAGATAGGACTTAAACTGTGTCTAAAAATAGGTAATATTAGATTGGAAGATAGGGAAGGCATTACTTGTACTGGGAAAAGTACTGATACAGTAATTGCTAATACTCTGTGGTAGACTGACCCACTCAGTATTTGTTTCCTCCTCTTTCTAGTCTAGTCCTGCCAAGGAGAGAAAGTTGAAAACTACATTTCCCATACTCCCTTGCAGCTAGGGTGCTAGATACGATTTGGATTCCACCTATCAGAGAGCAGTGGAGGCCAGAGCAAAGCATCCATTTTGCTGGTACAGTTCCAAAAGGTGCAGCAGATAGCACTGGAGCCAACAGTTGTAGCTATGATTCCTGATCATCAAATTTGGCTCAAGTGATGTGCTCCTGGAGCATGCAGTAGAGATAATGGCTTCCTGGTTTCCTGACATCCCGATGGAGGTACACATAGCGGTTAACCTTAGCAGGCCAGTTGAGTGGTGTTGTTATGGTAATTATTCCTAGAGGCCCAGCTGAGAGTCTGTTCTGCCAGCAATTTTAACTAATTTATAGGCACTTGATTCCTTGTACTAAATCCCTTTTGCTTAACATAGATAAAAAGATCTCTGTTAAATGCAACTAAACCCTGACTGACATCCTTAATTTTATTTATTCCTTTCTTTTAAACTTTTGTATTATGGGAAAATTTAAAACATATACAAAAGCGGTCAAAATAGTATAATTAATTCCCATGTACCAACTTCAACAATTATCAATCCAGGCTTGTGTTGCATTTTTTTTTTACCCCTACCATCACATGGAATTATTTTGTACTAGATCCCAGATACCACATCATCTGTAAATATTTCAGCATATATCTCTAAAAGGTAAGAACTCCCTTCTTAAACATTACCATCACATCACTATCAAACCTAACAAATAGTAATAATTCTTTAATATCACTACTTACTCAGCCACATACACTTCATTTTAAAACTTGTTAAGAATCATTGTTCGTTTTTTATTATGAAGAACTAATACAATCACACCTCTCCTTGCTCAACTCCTGAGAATTATGATAGCTAGGTCAGTGGTTTTTAGAAAGTGTTAATAGACTTTTCTCTGAAGAAGACATAAAAATGGCCAACAGGAATATGAAAAGGTGCTCAACATCACTAATCATCACTAATCATCAGGGAAATATAAATCAAAGCCACACCTCACACCTGTTAGAATCACAAAGTAAGGAAATAACAAGTATCGGCAGGCAAGGGTGTGGAGAAAAGGGAGTCCTTGTACACTGCTGGTTGGAAAGTAGATTGGTACAGCCATTGTGGAAAACAGTAGGGAGGTTCCTAAAGAAATCGAAAATAGAACTACCATATCACCCAGCAATCCCTCTTTTGGGTAGATACCAAAGGAAATGAAATCATCACCTTGTAAAGGTATCTGCACTCCCATGTTCACAATAGCTCAGACATGGAAACAACATAAGTGTCTATCCATGGACAAATGGATAAAGGAACTGTGGTCTACATATATGCATATACAACGAAACATTATTCAATCTTTAAAAACAGGGAGATCTTGTCATTTGCCGCAATATAGATGAACCTAGAGGACATTATACTAAGTGAAATAAGCCAGAGACAAAGAAAAGTACTGCATGATCTCACTTATATGTGGAATCTTGAAAAAAAAGTCAAATACCCAGAGAGAATAAAACAGCAGTTACAGGTAGTGGGAGAGGAAATGGGAAGATGTAGATCAACAGATACAAAGTTGCAGATATGTGGGATAAACAAGTCCAGAGATCTAATGCACACCATGAGGACTGTAGTTAATACAGGTTGAGTATCTTTTATCTGAAATGCTTGGGAACAGAATGTTTCGGAGTTCAGATTTTTTTTATTTTTATTTTTTTTCAGATTTTGGAGTATTTGCATACACATAATGAGCTATCTTTGATGGGGCCCAAGACTAAACATGAAATTCGTTTGTTTCATATCCACCTTAAATTCATAGCCTGAAGGTAATTTTCTACAATACTTATTTTTTTTTTTTGATACAGAGTCTCACTCTGTTGCCCTGGATTGAGTGCCATGGCATCATGGTAGCTCACTGCAACCTAGGGCTCTAGTGATTCTCTTGCCTCAGCCACCTGAGTAGCTGGGACTACAGACACTTGAAATGATGCCCAACCAATTTTTCTATTTTTAGTAGAGATGGGGTCTCACTCTTGCTCAGGCTGGTCTTGAACTCCTGACCTCAAGCGGTCCTCCCACCTTGGCCTCCCAGAGGGCTAGGATTACAGGTGCGAGCCACTGCACCCAGCCTTTATGCAAAACTTTTAATAATTTTGTGCATGAAACAAAGATGTGACTGCATTTTAACTGTGACCGGTCACAGGAGGTCAAGTGTAGAATTTTTCCACTTGTAGGATCATCTCAATGCTCAAAGTTTTGGATTTTGAAGCATTTTGATTTTCAGATTAGGGATGCTCAATCTATAATATCATATTGTATTTGTGATTTTTGCTAAATGAATAGATCTTAGGTGTTCTTACCACAAAAAATGGGGTAACCATGTGAGATAATGGATATGCCAATTTGCTTGACAATAGTAACCCTTTCACTATGTATATATATGTATATATATATAAAAATATATATAATAAAGAAAGAGAAAGAAACTATTAAGCCTAAGGCCAACAATGGTCCTATTCTTCTGGGCCGGCTCTTCCCATAACTGACTGAGCCTGTTCACTCATTTGGGGTTCCTGGACCTCGGGGGTCTTAGATGATGATGATATGGATCTATGAACTAATATGAATCTATATTTCAAAAGGCCTCAAATATGTTAAACAGGTTAACTAAATTGTCACCTATCTTTACTTTTAGCTAGATTGTATTAACTTGATAATACAATAACTTGATAATCCAAGTTCTAATTAGTAATTAGCAATCTAATTATGTATCTTTGAGTAATACAAATAGGAAATGAATTACTATATTAAAGTTACTAGTCAAAACTCATTAAACAGTAAACTTAAGATCTAGACATTGCACTGCATACAACTTTAAAATAAAAGCTTAAAGTTGATAATCAAAATCTTTGAAAACTTGGAGTCCTTGGAAGGAGGGGAATAATAAAAATGGCCTTCAGGAGTGAAAAGGCTGGGAGCTAGTAAGCAGTCTCTGAAGAATAAATGTTTTCTCTGTGTTCTTGCCCAAGACTGATGGCTTACCCAGTGCTCAAGGTCTCAGCTTCTCCACTAGGACTTGTGTCTCTACTTCCCCTTTCTGGCTGCCCTGACTTCTAGACATCCGTCAGTCTCAGAGCTCCTGATCTGAAAAGTAACTTTGCCTAGAACCTTGATCTACCACCTCCTCTCTCTCTTCACAGCCAACAGTCTCTGAAATACTTCCTCCTGTATTCATCACTCCCCTAAAATCAGGCTTGACTGGCAAATTCTGGCTCTACCACTTAGGAACTGTGTGGCCCCAGGCAAGCAGGCTAACTTCTCTCGGTCTCAGTTTCCTCACCTGTAAAATGGAGATAAAGTAATACCCACCTCGTACAGTCATAAAGATTCCACCATTTGGTCCACATGCAGCACGTGGAACAGTGCCTGGCCGGGTCCCGTAACCTGCTGTGACTATCGTTCCTGTTTACTGACCTCTCCCAACTGACCCCTTGCTGCACCAATAAGTGCAGCTTTTGGCTCCTTTGCCGGCTCCCTCCCCCCTCCCACCTTTAGTGTAGAAGCAGCTCTGTGGCCCTCCACTCTTCCTGCTCCACACATTCCAAATTCTTTCCTTTTGCGGGCTTCATGCCTGTAGTGTCAGGTTTCATCCCACACAGGCATCTTTCTTCTCAGTCTTTTTCATTTTATAAAACTAGAATTCCTTTGCATAAGTACTGCTTGATAATGATCATGCCACTTAACATGTCACATGTTTCATCATCTGTAAAATGAGAGGGCAGGAAGGAGAGATGATCTATCAGGTTCCTTCCTGGTCAGAAAAAGTTCCATTAATTTTTTTCAGACTCTGGCTACCTGCTGGACTGCTCCATTAAGATGTTTGCCATTACCTCAAACTCCACATGCCTAAAACTGAACACATCACCTGACCCTCACATGCCAGCTTTTCTATTTCTGTTAAAGATAATGTGCATTCTCCTGTTGCCCAGACTTAAAAAGCCGGTATCACTTTAATACCACCTCATATCTAATCCGTCACCAAGTCCTGCCAACACTCCTTCACAATGTCCCTTCCCTTTCTCTTGTTCCTTACAGCTCTACAACTCTGTCTGCCACAGTCACTCTTCTGCACACTACCACTGACCCCCACTCTCTCCCATCCACAGAGCAGATTCTTGCTGAAAGTACGTGTCTCGCACATTCCTCTTCCCACCTGGCCAATAGTAACTGTTTCTAATGTCTGCAGAATGAAGTGTAACTGTGGAACCTTGAATTCAAAGCCCAGGTTACTCAGAACTCTGTCTTTAATTTTCTCTCCCACTGCAATCCTTCTGAACCTTCCATTCCTGCAACAGGTCTACTCTCATGCAGTTTTCTGCTTTGTTCACGCCATTCCCCTGATCCTGAACATGCTCTCCCCACCTTCCCATAGAGCTTGTGCCACCTTAAGTATGACATTTCTTTCAGAGCCCAGCTTGCTTGCTTTTGTAAAAAATTTCAAGCCAACGTCTTGTGATGCCTTTCTCCAATGACTAACCCATGGTTGATTATTTACCAATGATGAATTCTTACAGCATTTTTGTGTTGATCATTCATTGGCTCATAGCAAGGGCTCTTTTACATTTTAATAATCTTTTTATTTACTATTTCAACTTCTTGGGGAGAAGTACCATAGACCATAGAGGTCTCTAGCACATGGTGATAGTAACTATGTATTAACAATAAAGATGATGACTAAATTTAAAGAGAAAGCTATGATCACCTGTCTGCAGACAATATATTCTCACAAACACAATGTCTCCATTGGAAACAAAACAAAAATGGGAACATGAAGCAATGTGTATAGTCCTACCTCAGAGTTTTCATTAAGTCTGCCACTTAATTTCCTTTACATTTGATCTGGGCATGTAGGATTTATGTGAGAATACGTTTAAGACTGCAAAGTACTATATAAATGGAAGGTACTTATCATTAATATCCCAGATACTATGCCTGGAGTGTTTAAGAATTCTTGGCATGATTTCTAGAGTTGTATTACAGAAGTGATTCTCAACTAGGGACAATTTTGCTCGCTCCCCACCCCCAGGAGATATTTGACAATGCTTGGAGACGTTTTTTAGTTGTCACAAGTGAGGGAGTTCTGCAGGCATCTAGTAGAGCAAGGCCAGGGATGCTGCTAAACATCATACAATGCACAGGACAGCCACGCACAACAAGGTTTTATCTGTCTGTAGTGCCAGGACAGAAGCCCTACATTAAAGGAAGCTCAGCAGGGGATAAGTATGGGCGTTTCTGCGTGGGGCATGGAGATAAGCCATTAACTTCCTTGGATAGATCGCCCAAATCGTCTTATCTTGTTCACAGTACCTCAACACTTGCTCTCACCACAACTTAATTCCTTTTCTCTTCAGGCTCCTATATGATCTTTTAAATATCTGTTATCAATATGCCTAGCTTATGATGTCTTGGAATTAATCTAGCCATATTCAAATATTTTGAAACTACCCTGAGTTTTTTTTTTAAGGCAGAAAATATCGATAAACTCCAGAAGTTAATGAAGTCAACCTGTAACTCTGGATATAGTAGGACAGACTGTATATTACATTAAACAACAACAACAACAGCAAACATCTGAAGCTTAATTTAATTAGAACAGTGAGTATATTAATGTAAATACCAACAAAATTAAAAATCTTTCTCATCAACTGAAAATTAATGGATTTAAATAATTACTGAAAACTTATGGAGTTGAAACAGCCTGGAATATTCCAGCTTTTCAGAAAATTCTTTTTCTTTGTGTGTATATGTTTTTGTTCTGTTTCTGATCAAAGATTGCTACTGGACTAAAAACGATAGATGGCAGTTAGTGTTTTTGTTTTTTTTTAATTTTTCATCCCAGAAGGAGAAGAGATGGATAGCAGTTTTGTCTGTTTTGAAGCCCTAGCTAAACTATGACAGTTAACTCCTAACGAAATAGGAAAAACAGAAACAATATGAATTTTAAAACACCATAAATTGGAGCATGTAAAGAGGATCATTTATAAAAAAAAACCTTTAAAAATATATGAAAGGAGAAAATGTAATAAAACACATTTTATAATTCAATACGAATGATGGCTACAGTCCTTGAACAATTCCTTTCTTCTCTTTGGATCTCTGTCTTTTCACCTTAAAATAGGAAAGTTGAGTTAACTGATGCCCTCTCAAAGATCTCTCCCAGTTCCAAAGTCCTCTGCATTAATGATTCCACATACTATTTCTTAGTGGATCATTTTCAAAGATAAAAAGATGGACTGGTAGACAAATCTCTTGAATAGCTGACTTAGAAGACCAGTAGTCCTCAGCTCTGACTGGACACAGGAAGCACCTGGGGAGCCCTGACAAAAAGAGTGATAAGGGGCACCACACTCAACAGTTTCTGACTTATTGGTCTAGGACAGGATCCAGTCATGGGTGATTTAAACGCTCTCCAGGGCATTCGAATGTGCAGCCAGTGTTGAGATCTACAGATTTAACTAACCGTTAAAAACAAAAGCTGCCAGTGTCCAGGTAGGCAGGATAAATTAGCAAAGCAGACTGGGCACAGGGAAAGGAGAACACACGTCCCATCTATTGCCTTCCAACTAGCAAGAGGAATGAGCCAGATCTTTGGTTTTCTTTCAAGAAATGTCAGAAACTGAGACTTTAAGTGAAATTCTGATATTTAAGTGTTGGAAATGAACTCCAAACAATTTTAAAAGAAAGTGTAAATCACGTATAATATGCTCACAGGCTTAATTTAGCCCCATAGCTACCAGTCTGCAACGTAACAAAGCCAGTTCACTAACTCAAACACACTTTTTTCTCTGTGTTTGCCCTTTCTGCCTCCCTCTCAGAGCCTCTTCCTTCCACGCCTTGAGCCACAGCCTGTTCCTTTCCTTTTCCTTTCAGTCGCCTCTTCCTTTTCCAGTCTTCATCACTGCTAAGAGACTGAAACCGAGATCCACACATTAAATCTTCATGTGGCTCTGGCTGTATCACTGCACAGGCCTCTATGCCTGGGAAAATTCAGGGGATAAATTGTAACCCGAGGCTGCGGCTCCGTGATGTCAACAACTGGTTGCTTTAGTAATATCAGGGGGAAAGTCAGTCAGCTCACAATTTTGTATTACTAAGACTTTATCGAGCAACATATGGAGGTCCTCATTTAATTTCTGATTTATTTGTTTGTTTGTTTTCTTTGCTTTAAATCTAAACCACTGCTATCAGAATTACCCCTGATGGTTTTTTATTTTTTTAATTTTTTTTTTTAAGTTCCCATATCTGGGCTCCAACCCAATCTGAATTTCTAGAGCTGGAGTCTGGGCATTGGCAGCTTTTAAAAGACCCCAGGTGACTCTAATGTGAAGCCAGCTCTGAGAATCACTAATCTAAAACCATCCCCTAACTCTGCAGATTGGCAGTGTGCTTAACACCAGATAAGTATCATCTTGAAAAGTTTTTTTTTTTTTTATTGTTTAAGGATTTTCTCAGTTCTGTTCTCATTGCAGGTGCACAACTCTAAGGTAGGCAGTTCCAATATGATACTATTATTAGGACTGGACAGATGAGACAATGAGGCATAAAAATGTTAAATGAGCTGCTCAAGGGTATCTTGCTAGTTTTTGGCAAAGACACATAATAAACTCACTTGAAACAGAGTTTTTTGATTGCAAGCCCAATGCTAGTCTCCCCAAACTCTGTTGCCTTCCCAATCACTGAACTCTTCTACTGTTGGTAAGTAACCCTGACACACAGGTTATCACCGGAAAATAAATGAATATGTGATCAAATTTCAGAAATAAGTACTTTTTTTTTTCTCCCTGAGATGGTAATCTCACTATACTGCTGGGCTGGTCTCAAATTCCCGGACTCAGCCTCCAGAGTAGCTGGAACTATAGGCACATGTCACTGTACCTAGCTAATTTTTTTTTAATTAAAACAAACTTTTAGTTATTTTTTTAGAGATGAGGTCTTGCTATGTTGCCCAGGCTGGTCTCAAACTCCTGGCCTCAAGCAATCCTTCCGTCTCAGCCTGACTCCAAGTAGCTGGGATTATGGGCGTTAGCCAACACATCTGGCTCAATAATGTTTTAAAAGACAATTTAGGGTCAGTGTACCAAGGTGTCTTTTTCTGAAGTCTATCATGGCAATTTTGAATGTGCTTACTTCTATGCCCATCATTTCTCCCCCTCCACACCATCTTTTATAGATGCATATTTTCCCAGAGACTAAAAAGATTTAGGTAGTTTCCATTAAGATATCATTTTCAGAAAACCATTTTTAAAAGATGAAATAGTCATAGAATTTCAGAGGTAAAGGGAACTTTACTGATCAACTTTCTCCACCTCCTCTGAGGGATTAGAAACCTGAAGTCCTTTTTAATTCAATATATATGGAATGCTGACACTGTGCCAAACACTTCACGTCCATTATCTTAATTAAATCTTTAAGATAACTCAATAAAATGGGTACCACCACCACCACCACCGCCGCCGCCGCCGCCGCCGCCGCCATTATCATCATTACCATTTAACAGATGAAAAAAACTGAGGCTTGGAGATGGCTAAACATCTTGCCAAAGATCCTCGGTTAAGTGGAGATCTGATGTTTACATTTCACTCAAAGCCTAAACCCTTAGCCTCCATCTTCCTCCATCTGCAGTGACAATAGAGCAAACAGTTAAGGAGTAACAAATCCTTATGAAAATGCGAATGAGATGATACATCAACACTTTTTCCAAGAGGTGGAAAAGCTGCATCTGGACTAAGCCATCACAGATATATAGGATTTCAGGAGGCATTCCAGTCTAGAATCCACTCAGGTATTGAGGCTCAAAAGTGAGAGGGAGTACATAGGGTGGATTGAGAGAAAGGGAATACCAGAAAAAGACGTAAAGAGGCAAGGAGTCAGATTGTGAAGGGCCCTGAGTGACCAGTTAAGAAACTTAGACTTTCTTTGTAGGTGACAGAAACTCCCAGAGGTTTTTAGAAGCAAGGTTCTCAGAAAATGCAAACTGAGTTTTAGAAATATAAATCTCATGGAATTGTCAAGATTGAATTAGGGGAGCAGGGTGAGGTGCCATAGCTAATGCCTGTAATCTTAGCACTTTAGGAGGCCAAGGCAGAAGGATTACTTGAGCTCAAGAGTTCAAGACCAGCCTGGGCAACATAGCAAGACCCCATCTCTAAAAAGAATAGAAAAATTAGCGAGGTGTGGTGGTGGTGCAAGCCTGTAGTTCTGGCTACTCAGGAGGCTGAGGCAGGAGGATTGCTTGAGCCTAGGAGTCTGAGGTTTCAGTAAAGTATGAAGATACCACTGCACTCTAGCTCTGGCAACAGAGTGAGACCCTGTCTCAAAAAAAAAAAAAAAAGGAATTACAGGAGCAGAGCTTGGTATGGAGGAGACCAACTACCAACTGGAAAGCTGTTACACCTCATTAATTGGCTACTTTACTCTTAACCATGTGTATTGTGCTCTACCCTCTTCCGCTAGATTCTTCAGGGCCCCTCCATATCTGTTCCACGAATCTTGTATCCCAACACACTACTGGAATTGCCATGTCTAGGCTGGATGACAGGAACTTGAACTTGGGCAGTAGGAATGGAGACAAGGGGATAGGTGTGAGGAGTATTTGCAAGGGCCTGGTCACTGTTCAAAAGTGGAAAAGGTCGTAAGAGAGGAAAAGCTGAGTAGAAAAAGACTCTAACATTTCAAACTTAGGGGAACAGATAATGAGATATGGAAAAGA
Organism: Avahi laniger; assembly: GCA_963575035.1. NCBI lineage: Eukaryota > Metazoa > Chordata > Mammalia > Primates > Indriidae > Avahi > Avahi laniger. Next base: position 16,498 of record CAUYSK010059824.1, on the reverse strand, counting down.
ACAGATGATCAACAACATCATAAAGAGATGAACAAGATGGCTTGGCCAAGGACTCAATCCAACAAGTATTTATTAAGCAGCTACTATGTGTTGGACATTAGAGGAACAATGAATGAGCTCAGGGTTTGCCCTCAAGTATCACCCAGGGAAAGAAAAAGGCAAGAGTAGCAACAGCCAGATGCCAGGCCAGATGCGGGGTACTCCTTTCATCACACCGCCTTAATTCTGGGAGCAACATAAAAAATATACATAAGCAACAGAACACATTTAACGACTCCAAAGTACCTTTAAAATATATTAATCTAATCTGCTGAATTATAGGCAAAGTGTATTAAGTATAATATTAATATTTGCTGTTTCTCTGCTGGATCTCTTACCCGAATTATTCAAATAGCTGTTCCCTTCTCATCATTGGTGTCTCAGGACAAACGTCACCCCCTCATACAGGCCCTTCCAGTGAGTCACTCTATTTCAAGTGTCCTCCCCATCACATGATCTCATTTTACTTCTTCATTGCACTACGAATACCTGAAATTTATACACCTGCATTTCTATAGTCTATTTCCCTCCTGAGAACAGAAGCTTCACAGAAGGTGGAAGTTTATCTTGTTAGTTGCTACCAGGCACATAGTAAGCCCTGGGTAGGAAACGTGTACTGACTACATTTAGGAAAAATAAATAAATAAATGAAAGCGAATTAAGACCTCAAACCAAAACGTGCAGGTTTCCGGTTGCTTAGGGCGACACACTGAGAATACAAGTGACTCTGAAAACCAAAGCCATTTTGAGGCTGGGGTGGAACCAAAATCCAGGGGGTCTACACCAGATCAGTGCCCCGGACTTGGCTGTTTTGCGTAGATTTCAGGAGTATCCCCTCAGCTTGAGATGTTTGACAATGAGGCCGGCCAGCCAGCTCAGGTTTTATTTCCGTTGTCCTTCTGACGTCAGAAAAAGCACGAGTTGCTGCACAGTTTCTTCTATCAAGGTGACAAATTACAGCCTCGCTGGGCCCTGCATTCTGCAAACCATAAATTTATTCCCCTCTCCCCCTCATATCGCAAAATGTGAAAGCCCAGTGCAGAGATGTCAAACCCCCTTCACAATGCAAATGAATACCGTTCCCTAGCGGTGGCGTCTTTTTCACTCTTACTACATACAGCACCATGGACTCATCTGAGAAAGTACGTGATCCTGGCGGGGCAGTTAGGTTTCCACCAGAGAAACAAGGTTGTAAAAACCCCAGGTCCGCGTCGCAGAGCAAGACAAAGGACTCTCAATTGTAGCACCACCTTCCGCAGCCCAAGGCAGCCTGTGAAAGACACTGCGAACTGCGTGACGCGATTACCGCGAAATTCCTTTTGCCGCCATATATGCACTTGTGCAGTTTCTGACCGCAGTTCAGCATAAACCCAGGGGCAGCCGATTCGGCAGGGAAGCCGCGCCAAGGCAGCCGCGGAACCTGCGGGGTCGCAGTGGGTGTTGAGAAGCCCACGGATTATTTGGGGGGCGAAGGGCGCGCACGAGGGCTAAGGCGCGCTTTCCTCCCGGCATAGACCTAGCGAGTTTAAAGGCCGCCTGTGGCAACGTGTAGGGACGCGACCGAGGTGTCGCGGGTGCGGGGAGGAGGTGAGACTGGAGGCGAGCGCCACCCGCGCCCAGGTCCGCGCAAGCGGTGGCCTTTTGTTCGCCGGCTCAAGTGGATCCCCGGTTCTCGGAAAAGCACTACCTCCTTTGCCACTCTCTTCATTTTCGAAAGAGCCTCTCCAGGGCGGGAAAGGACAGTAAGTCACTGCCCACATCCTCCTACTCCTCTGTGTTACAGAAGGGCAGAGCGCGAGGCAAATGTGCTCCTGTTTACTCGTGCTCTCGGACTCGGCTCCCGGGCCGGCCGCGCGCAGCACCCCTGGGGACATCACACGCTCTCCTCCGGGCCCTGCGGACACAGGAAATTCCCCGTAAAGGTCTTCACTCCTCCGGTGCGTCGTAGGGCACTCAGGTCTGCTGCACTCTCCCTCCAGACCTGGGTGGTCCCTGACCCTCGTAAAATGTAACCAAATCTAGTACCACACTCTGCCACCATGAAAACTGGCCAAAAAAGTAAGCCACAGCCCACGCGAAGGTGAAATCAGGGGCCCCTGCGCTTCGTCGCGCTGCCGCGTGCGTTGGGGGAAGAACAGGCGACCCGGACTTTTCCTTTCCTAAAAGCAAAATCCAAACGCATCGTACACAGCCGCGCTCTCCCTCCTTTCACGCCCGCAGGGAAGATTTCTACGTTACCGCCGCCTCTCACATCTAAAACATCCCTGCTGCAGCTCCTTCAACGCCCCCCGGAACGGAAAATCACCTTACCTCGGGAAATAAAGGGAAAGGTGACAAAAGGCGATGTTGAGGTGTCCGCCCTTCCGGGATTTTTATCCCGGGCCGTTTGATGTCCTTTGTGTCAAGGTCTGGCTGCGGCGGCCGGGAGAAGGTGGCCCCTTCAGCTAGGGCTGGGCGGGGAGGCTTGGCTTGGCGTGGCGGATTTCCGAGGAAGGTGAAGGGCGGAGGTTCCCAGCGACCTTCAGGCGGAGTGGCGTGGCTGCCCCAACCCGCGCTCGCCTGGCTCTCCTCCTCCTTTCGGGGCCGATTGCATCAGAATCTTCCCCCACCACCAACCCCCACCCACACTCTGCTCACCAGCCTCGCACTTACATCGACACGCGCGGGCGCTGAGGGTCTCGAATCCTACTCATCCTCCTACTGGGGGCCGCGTCGCCCTTCTGTATCCATGGCTCGTGATGGTTTAAAGGGGAAAGTCAGGCCATTCCTCCCCGTCCCGCGCGACGTCTCCTCCCCTCCTGCGCGCCCGCTCTTTAACCAAGGCTGCGTGTCACTGAGCCGTGCCCGTCACATGGTGTCACTGCTGGTGGCCGCGCCTTGCTGCCACCCTCTCGCAGCTCCCGGACGATGCAGCGACCGCGGCTGGCGGAGATTGAGCAGCGGGGAAGGGGTGAGGGAGGGGTTGCGGGGCGCGCGCGTGCCGGGCGCATTGGAGGTGGCACCGGGAGTGGAGGCTGCGCGCTGCGGGGGCACCTGCCCGGCGCCCTCCCGGGGCTCAGCGGCGTGCTTAGAACCCAGCTGCGGCGGCAGCTGGAGAACGGGAACACTTAGGGATCGAGGTGGGCCGGCTAAAGGGGCACCGGCGGCGGAAAGGAGGGCCGTGCGCTTTGGGAGGGGCTGCATTTTGGGGCGCGCCGGAGCCCAGCCGGGGCCGAAGGAGCGAGGGGAGTTGCATTGTGGGTAGGGCGCAGCGAGAGGATGGCCGCGGGAGTGGCTGGTCGGAGCGCAGCCTCGCGAGCCGCTGGCAGCGCCTGGAGTTGCAGGCAGCGACGGAGCGGTGGGTTGGCTCCGGGGCCCATCCGCAAACGGCCCGGCTTGGCGGGAAGGGGACCGAAGCGGCCGGGGGGAACGGGGTGCACGGGCACCTTTGGAGACCCTTTGTCCCTAACCCGCAGCGGGAGGCGCTTCCCCTCTTCCGGATCCAGCACCCGCAGCCCTCGCCAGCCCTTCCTGAGACCTGCCCTGTTGGAGCTCGGTTTGAGGGGCCTGGGTGTGACGCGACCAGAAGGCTTTGGTGAGCTCCCAGCGCGCCCCTGCCCGGGCGCGAAGAGGCCGGGCCAGCCCTTGCGGGCCCGAAGACCCCACGTGACTCCCCCCAGGACCCGGCGTCGGGGCTGAGCGGGCTGGGGCGCTCCCAGTCCGGGGGGCAGGATGGAGAGGAGGGCAGGAGCAACTCGGCCTGTCTCCCTTCCTCGAGCTTACTCTTTGTTTCAGACACAGCCCCCTTTAACTGGGCACTTCCCCGCAGAGGAGTCGCGTGTCCTTAAAATGGCGACAGGAAATCCCACCTGCGCGCCGGCCAGCTAGACTCGTTATGGCGCGAATTTGCGGGGTGGAAACAGCGATGGTTCAGGCTCCGTGTTTCATCAAAACAGGAAAGGGGAGGTGAATCATAATTCAAAAATTAATCTACCTGGCGCGTTTCAAGCGGGCAGACGGAGTAGTCACTATCGGGGTGGCTGTCACCTCTGGAAAAGTGAGCTGACAACCATATTTAACACTCATAATTGACTAAAATTCTTACTGCCTTCGAATGCCAGTAAGCGGTCTCTATTAGTTGAACAGTGGCTTCCTGAGAACCCTATTTAGAAGGCATGCTCTTGAACAAACCCGAGAAACTGAAAGGCCAGTGCCAACAAGGGGCAAAAAGATGGGCAACCTGATCAGGCAGACCCGCATTCAATTTCTTCTTCTGGCACTTACGTCTCCCCTGCCTGGGTAAGTTTTGCCCTAGTCCTGTTTTCCCAATTTGTAAAAAAGAGGATATTAATACACACAATGTAGTAATAGTCTTTAAGTAATCAAAAAATTGGTTCTTTCTTCCTAACTTACCAGAGGAAGCTAATTTAAAATAAATTACTGATTTTAAGCAGTGTGCACCTTGCCTGGCACAAATAACTTCTTGTGAATAAGGTAAGAAATCTGAATAGGTAAAGTAAGTAAACTGTGAGCCGCAGCTCAACAGGCCTGATGAAATGTTTATTAAAGACAGAATGTATATTCATCAGTGTTTGTTTAAAGAGGATCTGACCTCAAGCTTATCTTTTGATGCTGATTTTAACTCACTTGCTAGTTTCTGAGAACCCAAAAGACTGTGGTTACCTAGCACTTTTTGAATTGGATCAATAGTTATGAACTGAGCTCCTATTACATGCCAGCTAAGGACTTTACATGTCAATGTTATCTCATTGAATCCTTTCAGCCTCTCAGTTAGGTATTATTCTCTTTGTATAAACAAGAAAGCAGGTTCAAAGAGGTTAAATTGGCCATGTCACATAAGACAGTAATTAGTGAAGGGGGAAATGATTCCCATTCAGATCTGAATTCAAAGTCCATGCTCAGCCTTAACCATGGTGCTGCAACCATTTGCAATGAGACATTCTTGGGAATAGAGTGTGCAAGGATCTTCACCCCTCCTCAGGATTTCAGTTGACAACCTGGAACTGGAGTGAATATCCACATGGATCCTGCAATGAAGGACTGTTGCCGTGTGGAGGGTGGCGGGGGGAAGAGGCCGTGTTCAGGAAGAATGCCATGTAACTTCAGTGTGAGTTGTCTCCAGGACTGCTTATAGGTGAAACTTCCTTTCAGGGGTCATTTCAGTAGTTTGGCTCCTAAACCCAATTGCTTTGGTCTCATATGGGGGCCAGGGATATCCTGATCCGATTCCCCTATTTGCTGTGTGCTTACTGAGAGACAAGCAGCAGGTTAAGCACTTTGCAGATGGTCTTTCACTTAATTCTCATGACATTGTTAACAGGGCAGATCATCCTAATCCCTCATTTAAAGGTAAGGAAATTTATCCCACATCCATATAGCTCTAATTGGTACATCCAAGTCTTGACACCAGAGCTGACTCCAAAACTAGTTCTCTATGTCTGGCTCTAAAATGTTCCCCAATTCTGGAATAACCCTCTTTGGAGAGCTAGAAGGTAGGAAGGGTTTCAGGCCACAAACCTTCAGATGGGAACCACTGCCCTGTTTCCAGAGAGACCAGGGAGTCAATTTGCTCTGTGATAGGTTTGTGAGGTGCAAGGGCCTTGTTGATAGTATCTAGTGTTATTTATGGATCTTTTCCAATGGAGCAGATTTCCAAAATGGTACTAAGGTAGTCAGGACACGTTAGCAGGTTTGATTACAGGCTGCCCTAGAGAACTGAGAAAATAAAATTTCTGTATCTACTCTGAGAGTGAGGTTAGGGAAAGGATTTATTCTGCGAAAGGAAAATTGGGTAACTTTAGGTCACCTGGGAGTTTTCTAGTAGCCCCACAAGCTCTTTTTGTGTGGTTCCAGGAAGGAGGGGCAGCTTTGTAAAGACAGAACAATTGTACCCCAAAGAGGATTCAGCCTGAACTTAAGCCACATCTGCTCTCATCCCAGCTTCACCCCGTACTCACCTGGGTTGCACTTGCTCCCCATCTGGGTTGCCCAGTAGGACAGCTGCAGAAGCCACCACCAGCTGTGTGCTTACAGAGAATACGGGCTTTCCTCTGCGGGTTTCAAAGCTTTCCAAATACATCTGGTCAGATACCAGCAGTCTTCTTGTGTAAGAATTTTTAATAATAGGATCAAAACTATTTCCTGAATATAGTTTTTTTTTATCTGTAAAGGACTATCATAGGACAATCTGATGTTTAACATTGATGAAAAAGTAGGAAAGTCAGCAGGTGGAGTTATTTCAGAATAAGTGTCCTGCATATTTCCTACTTGTAACAAAAGCAGTACAGCCATCAAATGAACAAACCCTACCTCGTTAGAAAATAAGTCATTTATTCTGAAATCAGTCATTTATTCCTATTTATAGGATCCACCCTAAAACAACAAATAGTCTTTAAAATTATTGGTTTTTCTTGACTGATGTAATCACATTTCTTTGCCTGATTAACTCTTTTTACCATCCTTGATGTTCTTTGGATCTCATCCATAGATGACAGTATTTTGACACTAGAAGTTAGTGAAGCAGCGACAGCAAAAAGTAAACTTTCAGTTAAAGGAGCTCCCAAATGTCTTGTCCATCCTCCTGCAGATACGTGGCACCATGTGGCCTGACCCCACTCAGTAGGTAGCACTGCGACAGAGGCTATTGTCACCTCTTCCAGCATCATGGCGAACATGCTACCTCACGAGATTTGTAATTGGTTCGGTCAGGAGGTCAACAACCCCCACTAATGCTAAACTGAATTTAAATTGAAATCGCAGAATGAGCCTCTTTAAAAATGTCTATTGTCTCTGATTGTGGCCTGGGTCATCTTTGTAAAGTCACATACATTTTTTATCTGTGTGAACTAAAATAAAATTTTAAGGCTCACCCCCCGCACCAGCTGACTAAATGGACCCCCTCGTGGCCAAAGGAATATCCTAAAACTAAATTGCCTGCCAGGAGGAAGGAGGTCAGACATGCCTTACCATGCCCCCCTCCCTTCTTGGGGACATCCTTTGTAACCCATTAACAGGCCTAAGGATATGCAAGACAAACCTGCAGGTCCTCAATTTACACAATAAACATATGTCCAGTGGCTCATCTCTGATAAAGAGTTCATTATGTTAAAACATTCCAAGCTTTTAGACAAAGCTTCATGTCTTTAACCAATTGCAAGCCAAAGAATCTTTAAACTCACCTATAAACTGTAAGCCCCCACTTCAAGGTGGCCCATCTTTTCGGGCCAAACCAATGTACGCCTCCCACGTGTTGATTTATGACTTCACCTGTAAACCCCTATCTCCCTAAAATGTATAAAACCAAACCCTAACCCAACCTCTACGAGTCCACTGCTCAAGACCTCTTGGGCGTGGCTCCGGGTCATGATCCTCAAATTTGGCTCAGAGTAAATCTCTAAAATTATTTTACAGAGTTTGGTCTTTTTTTCCGTTGACATCTGTTAGGGGTGCTGGGAGTGGAGTTCATTAGGTATTGCAACTGTATGGCAGTACTGTCACATTCATTCACATTAACTAAGGACCCATGGCCAAATGATCAGTCCTGGAAGTTTAATGTCTAAGTTGCCTGACACGCATCATTATGTAGGTCAGCTGTGAGTGCAACTCCCTCGCTTGTTGCAAAATGGAGTAGTGATAGCCATCTGATGATCAAATGACTCAGTGGCTACAGAGTTCTTAAGCACAAGGCTTTGTGCATAAGTACTCAATAAATGACACCTGCTATTATTTTACACACTTTTCAGAAATAAGAATGGGGCAATGCATTTTCAAAGCCTGAGTTTATAGGCACAAAGTATTTTATTATGTTCACCCCATACTGAAACAGCTGTTAAGCCCACTCCTCAAATCCCATTCCTCCCACTGGGAACGAGGAGAAAGAGGGTATTGGAAAATAGGCCTCCACTTCAACTCTCAACCTAACTTTAAGGTAAGAAAGGTAAGTTTTGGATTTATAAGAATATATTAATTGAAAATATAATTGTTCTGGAATGGAGTATAGCATCTGTACCTACTAATGGTGGCAGTGCAAATTGGTAAGACTTTTGTGAGGTAGCAAATTTAGTGGTGAAGAATGTGGACCCCGGGACCAGATTTTCTGAGTTCTCATCTTGACTCCGTAGCTATGAGCTCTGTGCCCTTGGGCAAGTTACTTAAATTCTCTTTGCCACAGTTTCCTCATATTTAAAATGGAAATAGGCTGGGTGTGGTGACTCACACTTGTAATCCTAGCACCTTGGGAGGCTGAGGTGGGAGGATCACTTGAGGCTAAGAGTTTGAGACCAGCCTGAGCAATTTAGCAAAACCCTGTCTCTATAAAATATAGAAAAATTACTTGGACATGGTGGTGTGCCCCTGTAGTCCCAGATTGGAAGGCTGAGGCAGAAGGATCACTTGAGCCCAGGAGTTTGAGGTTGCAGTGAGCTATGATGATGCTACTGCTCTCTAGCCTGGGCAGAGATAAATAAATAAATAAATAAATAAATAAATAAATAAATAAATAAATAAATAAAATGGAAATAAACAATAATAAATAAAATAAATAAATAAATAAAATGGAAATAAACAATAATACCTGCCTTATGAGATTATGTGAAATATGTATGTTAATACATGTAAAGCACTTAAAATAGTTCACAACTTAAGTAGTCAATCAATAATTATTACTGGAAAATAATTGGATAATAAGGAGATAATAACTTAGATATTATTGATGTCACTTCTGGGAATCTGCACCCTAAAAATAAAACATAAAAAAGTTCCCTAATAGCACAGAAGCTGCAGGCACAGACTTTGGAATCAGTCAAGTAAAGGTAAAAAGCATGTTTAAAAATATTCATTTAAAGCAGGGATACCATAAATTCATAAATGCTAGTCCAAATTAAATACACGGATGGGTAGGCTTGAGGAAAGCTGAAAACCTTCCATAAGCCCTAAGAGATAACATTAAGAAACAGGATGCAGGGCTGACTTTTCCTCAGTTCTGATCCAAGGTGATAATTCCTACTTAATCAGTTTGGGCATCCAAGGATGATATAGACAGAAAAAAAATCTTCATCCAAGACCAAGAGAAACAAAATTGATAGCAGGAAAGTGATGAAAGGCATCAAGGAAAGTGAGAATATAGATAAGAAAATGAGAGAAAATAAATGACAAAATCAGAAGACGGGAATATCTGAAACAAGTCACAAATGCACAGCGTGAGCTATCTCAGGTCAGGACTAGAGCTGGGTCATCTTAGGATGCTGGAGGATGCTTTCATGGGTTGCTATTTGATTCAAAGATCTTGCTGAACAGAGATATGATTTTTGTCTTTTCTGCTGAAAAGGTAGCTTTTTGGGGGAAGGGGTTCTTTTCTGTTGTTTTTTTTTAATGTTTGTTTTTACTACTGATAGTATTTAAGGGGAAGAAGCCTATGTATTACTCAGAGTAAGATGCTTTACTAAAACAGGCTTCCCTTCTAAAGGATTGTTTTAAAATAAGGAACACCAACTAATATTCAGTGTGCTTGATTTGAAAGGACTCTTTATTTGGTTGTATTTGAGGCATACAAAGTTATTTCGTAATCACAAAGGAGATCATTTTAACCAAAGATTCAAAATTGATAGTCTTCTGTTGGTGTATATGTATAGTAATTTATACACACATGCATGTGCTTCTAAAATAACATGTTACATTTTGATTCAAATGTAACATATCCAAAACTGAACTGATTGTGTTTTTCCCCAACCCAAAACCTTTTCTCTTCCTGTAAGCCCCATCTTGGGAAATGGCACCAGCTCGGGCACAGTTGCTCAAGCTAAAAGTCTGGGGATATCTTGGCTCACTTCCTTCACTCTTCACATCTAATTAATTTGCTCTTTCAACTAACATTTAATAAGTGCCAGGCATTCTGCTAGTCTTTCATGAAGCTTGAAGTTAGAGTGAGAGACCGATAGAACTCAAATGATCTTGCCAGTGAATGAAGAAATTACAGATGGAGAAAAGTGCTCTGAGGAAAAGGAGCATGAGGGTGAGAGTAACAGAGGACTGCGTGCTGAGCTGGGAATGGTGGGAGGCTCCCTGAGGATGTGACCCCCGTTTGGATTCTCTTTTTTATGCTAAGGGTTTTAATAAGGAATGAGTAATGGACTTGGTCCAATGTGCATTTTCAAAGGAATATGCCAGTCCTGTCATTCCACCTGCTAAATACTTCTGGCATCTGTTCACTTTCCACTGTCCTCCATCAGTTCACTCCTGGGGAAGTTTTCTCCAAAGGGCAACACTTCTCATCATTAAAAATATCTTGATTGTACTTACCCAACATAATATGTACATGTACGTATTTGACAATAATATATATGTGTGTGCATTAAAAACAGTCACAAAAAATTAAAAATTCAAATAGAATTTTATGCTTTAGATTTATCGACAATACTTTATTCTACCACTAAAAACATATCACTAATTATTACTAACTATTATCATTTTAGTGGGAGAAATTTGATTCAATGTTCTTCATGATTTTTTAAAATCTTAGTTTAATACTTCATGATATAGCAATTTACAAGTGTGGTTCCAAATTTGGGTTATTTTGATTCTTGGATTTAGTGGCTGTGGTAGCTAAAGAGAGACCTCACAGAGATAAGGGGACCTAAAGGAGGCAGTGCGCCATTGGCTGCACTTCCAGTCCAGCCATTCATTTCTCAGTCCTATCCACTAAGTTACAAAGATTTATTTTTTTTCATTGTTAGCCTACAAAGGTACACTTAGATGAGGGTCATCATTAATGCTCATGGGAGTGAACCCAGGAACCCTGCTTCATAATTGCGAATTTGTTCTGACAGACTTCTCACAGTTGATTAGATGGCCATTGCTTTGCCGTACATTGTGGCCAACCAAAGAGCCCTTACTAGGGGTGAAAGTGTCAACTCTACTTTTTCTTATGTCCTTATGCTTGTCTTATTATTATTTTTTACATCTGACGTTTATTTAGAGGAATCTTTTAAATCTATTTGTCCATTTGAGAGGACAAGTTAAAACAGATGATATGATTTATAAATTCACTCAACTAAGCATACAGAAATGGCAATACCTTGAGATATGCTGAAAGGGGACAAATCAATGAAGGCACATTGCCATCCCTCTGTGCCTTCTTAAAGACACCTGAGTGCTATGAGTGACAGGAAGCCATCTGATGTGTGGGCTAAGCAAGGGCCACCACCAATCTATTAATCTAAACAAGAGTTCCAATGTTCTCTGACTGCAGTCTGCTTTATAAGCCTTCATGAGTCTTCCATGAGCATCTCCTAACTAGACTCCCTCTATCCACTCTTGGCCACCTAATTTCCCCACTACAGTTTAGAAATCACTTCCTCAGGGGACCATTTCTGAAGCCCAAACTAGCTTATACGTTTCCGTACATTCAAATTATTTATTCAGAGACTGTCTTCCTCACCAGTCTGCAAGCTTCACAAGAGTAGATGCCATGTTCTTAATGGTTTTCAAGCACCTAGCACATAATAGAAGCTCAATAAATATTCGTTGAATGAATGAATAAGTAGAATGCCTTTACAGTTAGGTAGCTATAATTCTTTTATATTTAACTTAAATTTCAGGATTTTAAAAAGACAAAGAATTGAAAAAATACAAAATATCAATTTACATTTAGCTAAGTTTTTAAAATTTAGTGGTCTATATACACAAATTAAATGAATAGCAATATTTGGAACTATAGCTATTTTGGAATCTTGTGTTAACAAATTACAATTTTAAAAGACAAAGAGTAAGTACCTCTTCAATGTCATTTTTAAAAGGGAAAAAGGAACCTCAGCCTCTATTTTAAAAGTAATATATTTAATTGAACAGTTTTCTAGTTTATGCAAATTATCTGGAAAACTCAGAACTCTAACCACCTATGGCAAGTATAATTTTTGCTTCTAGAATTATCTGGGTAAGTGCTGACATTCTCCAAGGCACGTTCTCAGTATGAAATGAACATTTGTAAATGGAGTCTAATTAAATTTTGTGCTTTAAAAGAAGAGTTACAAGTTAATTTATTCTGTTGTTTCTCCTTGCTTTTCTTATAAGTTAATATTTAGAAATTATACTGTGGTTCAGACAGGAACCATGTAACAATATCAATTTCATAATGAAGTCCACAATTCTTTCCCTGTATTGTTACTTTGATCAATAAAGAAATGCACTGATCTTTCTTTCTAATAGAATGCTAGAAAACCATCCTACTGCTTGGCATTTGTTCGTTTGTTTATTCATTCATCCAGTGGATGTGTTCCATATTAATTCGTTTTGTAGCATTATTTGTCTGATTCTCGTCTCCTCTGGAAACTTCCTCCTGAGTTTATTTTTACTCCTGTGTTTTCATCTTTTTCTTTACTGACTGTAAAATATTCAATCATTAAAAAAAGAAATAAAGGTGGGAGGAGAGGGGAAAATGGGAACAGGGGAAAAGAAAGGGAGGAAATTTCCCTTGATTGTACATTTCTCTACCTATAGCTCTCATCTTTCTTCTATTTAAGAGCCAGTTTTCTCCAAAGAATAGTAAATAATATATGTTTCTAAATCTTTACCCTCCCATTCGCTCTTTAAACACCCCCCCCCACACACACACGCTTGCAAAATTAATTTACTCACTGTAGAAAACTTGGAAAATGTAGCTAATATGAAGAATGTAAAGAAGAAAACCAAAGCCATCTATATGTTTATAGACCCTAGTTAATCACTATTGACATTTAGATCATTTTGTTTATGTGCATATTGTTTTTTACATTCAAAATTATATCCAATTTTGTGTTTGTGTGTGATATTAAATTATGTTGATTTATTATATCATTAAAAATTTTTCAAAAACATAAATTTTAATAACCACAAAATGTTCTATCATATGGCTTTATAATTCTCATTAATTTCAGATTTTCATTTCTTTGTGTATATGTATAATACTTTGTCCCCATCTCTGATTATTTCCGTAAGATCAATTGCTACAAGTAGAATTACAGGGTGAAAACATGGCAACATTTTAAGGTACTTGATACGGGGTTGGGGCCCTTCAAGATGGCTGACTAAAGGCACCTGGCACTCTGCAAAGAAGGACTAAAGCAGTAAACAGATAATCACACATCAAATAGAACATCTAAGAGAGAATGCCAGAACTCAACAGGGAACAGGGAAGTGACAGGAAACATCTGAGGTATGGAAGGAGAGGAAAGTGAGGCAGCTGGTCCAGCCAGGATTGGCTAGGAGCCAGGAGAGGCTCCCTAGTGCAGGGAAAGTGTAAGTGGGAGCTCCGCAGAGGTCCACGTTTCCACTGTTGACTCCTGCAATCCTAGCCACGGGAGAGGCCCTCAGCCCTCGTGGGCCCTGAGACTAATATAGGGAGCTGCCTCGAGTCCAAGTGATGGTATGGTTTCAGCTAGGGAGTTTGTGCTGGGTCCAATACACCCTCCAGAAACCCAAGCAGCTACGGCATGGCACCATTTTGAAAGCCCACTTCCCACCAGGCTGCTTCCTGCCCTGGCAGCTAACAACTGCTACATCTCCACATCCCTGGAGCCCCACTGACATCCTCCCAAGCCCACCATGAGGGCTACAATGGCATTATGCCAGCTGGACCCAGTGGTGCAACCAGGTTCCCGGCACTCTAGCTCATGCAGTGTCCTGCACTCCAGGGAACAGGTGGTACAGTGCACTGGGAGGCTGACTTCAAGACAAAAATTACCAAAGCTTGCACTCCCCAGAGCCTGAGAGTTGCCTGCCTGGGGCTGCTGCCACTGAGAGCAACACTGCCCCTTCCCCTACCAGTAGCAGGGCTACCAAGAACCCCCCCCCCTGCAAGGACTGGCCCACCCAAGCATCATCCCAAGGCCTTAGGACAGGCTTGCCCTGTTCACTGCCTCTGCCACCCAAGCACACTGTGTGGGGTCTGGGGATAGTCCTGCCCTGATCACCACAGGCTGCATTTATGTACATCACTGAGGAGACCTTAGGGCAGACACAACCTGCCTAGTGCCTGAATGTGCTATCCAGGGACCTGGGTGGGGATCGACCCACCCTGCCTGCCATTTCTGATGCACGTGTTCATTATCAGGGAGCCTAACAACAGGCCTAGGTCCACTGTTGCCAACACCCAAGCACACTATCCAGGAGCCTGGAAAATACCCCATCCTGCCAACCACAGCTTGCTCCCATGTGCACCATGAGGGGGCCTGACCCACCAGACACCACTTCCTCCAGTGGTCTGAGTGCACTGTCCAGGAGCCCACAGATTGCCCTGCCCTGCCTGCCACTTTTGATGCATGAATGCACCATCAGGGGTCCTAGCAACAGGTCCAGACTGCCTGACACCAGCACTCAAGCATGATGTCAGGAGGCCTGGGGATTGCCCCACCCCTCCCACCACTGCCAGCATCTATACACTGCTCCTGGGAGCCTGAGGATGGGCCCATCCAGCCAGCCACCACCACCACTGGCACCCACCTGCATATGCCACCTGGGGACCTGGGAACTGGCTCACCCAGCTTGTTGCTGCCACTGCTGGAGCCAGAGCACATTGACTGGGAACATGAGGGTTGGTGCACCACTGCTGCTGCCATCATCAACACACTACATACTACCCAAAGGCTTGAGGACTTGCCACCCACACAGCCCACTGCTATCACTGCTAGTACCTGAGCAAGCCACTTGCAAGCCCAAGAATTGGCCTGCCTAGACCAGCTAATATCAGTGTCTGTGTATGCTGCCCAGGGGCCCAAGGACAGGCATGCTTGGCCCCACCACCACCACCACTGGGGCTCAGGGACCAGTATGCTTGGCATCCTGATCTTCAGCAAAGCTTCACTATAGCCTCTACTGACAACCACAAACTAAGCAACTGAGGAAATCACAGACACCACTGATGTTGATTGCAGCTCAAAAATCATACAGAAACTGCACTATTATACCCATCTGGAATCAAAGTTAAAGTGCCACACCCAACCAATACAATAGGTACATCTACAACAAAAATCTTTCCCTACAAAAGCCAATCCAAAAAATTAGAAGGAGCAACTGTTACACCAATGTACAGATATCAACATAAAAACAAAGGAAACATGAAAAAGCAAAGACACATGACACTCCCAAAGGAACACAATAATTCTCCAAGAAGAGATTCCAACAAAAAGAAATCTATAAAATATCTAAAAAAGAATTCAAAATAATGATATTAAAGAAGCTCGATGAGATACAAAACAGCACAGATAAATAGGTATCATAGAAAAGAACCAAACAGAAATCCTGGAACTGAAGAATCTAATGAATGAAGTAAAAAATATAATTGAGAACTTCAACAATAGGCTAGATCAAGTAGAAGAAAGAATTTCTAAAATTATTAGAGACAAGTCTTTTGAAATAACCCAGTTAGCCAAAAAAAAAGAAAAAGAAAAAAAAGAAAAGAAAAAGGAAGGAAGGAAAGAAAGAAATAATAAAATAGAATGAAGAAAGCATACGTGACATATGGGACACCATTAAGTGACTAAATCTATGAATTTTGGGTGTTCCAGAAGAAGAGATAGGCAAAGGCATAGAAAACTTATTTAACAAAATAATAGCTGAAAGCATCCCAAGTCTTGTAAGGGATATGGACATCCAAATACAAGAAGCTCACCTATCGCAAATAGATTTAACTCAAAAAGTCTTCTCCAAAGTGCATTATGGTCAAACTGTTAAAGGTCAAAGATAAAGAGAGAATTCTAAAAATGGGAAGAGAAAAGCATCAAGTCACAGATAAGGGAACCCCATCAGACTAATAGTGGATACTATACTCAGCAAAACTACCCTTCGAAAATGAAGGAGAATTAAAGCCTTTCCCAGACGAGCAAAAACCGAGGGAATTCATCACCGTTAGACTGCTCTATAAGAAATGCTTAAGGGAGTCCTACCTCTGGGAGCAAAGAAATGACAACTGCCATGATAAAAATGCACAAAAGTATGAAATTCACTGGTAGAGGAGACACACAAATGAGACAGAGAAAGAACTCAAATGTCATCACTACAGAAAACCACCAAACAGCACTGATAAACAGACATAAAGAAAAAAAGATATACAAAACAACCAGAAAACAATCAACAGACACACATGAATGCACTGGTATGTACACATACAGCTACACATAGTCCAAGCAGCTGCAATCCTTTCTGCAGGAATGGAGACCACCAATGCGCTACTCCCCTGCTGAAATCCTTTCCATCTCAGCTCCTTCCCCGGAAAAGGGAGCCAACTTCTGTAACAGAATCTAGGACAAGATGGACTGGTGGAAAGAGTAGCCCGTGGCACGTCCAGCTAAGGACAAACCTCCCCTATCAGCCTCCTTGCCTTCCTTGTGCCATTCCCATCCTCCACTGCCACCCCAGGGCCACTCCTGTGTCCAGTCCCTGGTTTCAGGGAATTTCAGCAGTGAGTCCCTTGCTGAAGTATGAGCTCTGA